>PVLA01002444.1:0-269714 GCA_004027455.1 Hydrochoerus hydrochaeris
ACGTGTGACTTGTAGTTCTCTAGAGTCAGCCCCTTGCTTGGGTCACCCAAAGAGGAAGACAGAATTTATGGATGAGTGATGGGAGGTGTGACATGTGTATCTGAACACCTATGTGCTCATATAATTACAATGAGAATTAACTGATAAGCAAAAAGAGAAAGGACAAGAATCATTGTGAGGTAGGAGAGACGGAGACGTCTACCTTTTAGTTTTCTTTTCCCACAAGTGATCCACCTCATAGAAAGAATGGATTTTAAAATACTTTGCTTATTTTGCTTCTTTGCAAGGGTCGAACCCGTGAATTGCCTTGTTTCTGGTACAAATTTTCTACTTTATCACTGGTATTCCTCAGTCTTGGTTCTGAGTGCTTGTGCCTGGGGTCCCCAGGTTTGATGATGTGCGCAGAGTTCGCGGGGGAGTTTCGCCTGAGCGTCTCCCTCTGTCCTGGTTTTTCAGGGGCTGCAAGTGTGAGGTGCAACATCTAGCTGTACCTCACTAAGTGGAACGTTACCCTCCTCCTCCAGCCTCGGGTTCCTGATGCGCATAGATCGGATTGCCTGGGAGGCTGCGCTCCGGCTCCCGGAGCGCTTCCAGTCCGCAATCACTCAGCAGCAGACACTTCGATTGTTCTTTGGGGAAGGCTGTTTAGCTCCCTCTTGGTATGCAGAGAGAGCAAAACCAGAATTCCAGGTGCTTACTGTCCCCTAAGGAATTCCATCAGGCTCCCCCACCATTATTCAAAATTCTTAAAAATAATTTAAATAACTTTTTAAAAGTTTTATAACTATAGCATGTGGATCATAGAAAGTCTAGGAAACATAAGAGAATAAATAAGAGCCATAAACCTAACCACCAAATTTTTTTACTATTTAGGTATTAATAAATTTATTTTCACTCTACATCACTATATATATATATATATATATATATATGTTTAAAAACTTACTATTTATCTAATAAATAAGCTGAGGAACTACTTACAGCGTTTAGCCTTCTTTCTTCTCATTTCTGTGGGGTGCGTGTGTGGTGTTTATGACTTTTTCATGACTTTATCCTTGGGAGGTTTTTTAGTTCTCACTACCACATTTTCCACTTAGTTCTTTTATAGATGATCCAAACCTTGCAGTTATTTATCCTTATTAATTTGGATGTCTTCCTCAAAATATTTACAGAAGACTTCATGATTTGAAAATCCACCCTATTTCTGAACACAGTGCTCTATGACTTGCCTCTGTGACCCCAATTCTGGCAGAATTACTCTTAATTCAAGGTCATGTCAGGCCTCCAGGAAATCTTTTTGTAGGTTCCCATAGCCCTCATGCGGGTGCATGACACTACCTCTTCACTGCGTTCACATGCTTCTTGGCGACCCGGCTTCACAGTCCAATGGAAACCGTCATTTACTTTATTGCGTGTGGAAGGCGTCACTGACTCCTTCCTGGTCGTCATCCTCCACGTACAACCTCACCTCTCCTGAATTCCTAATTATTCTGATAAATCTCCTCCTACCCTTCCCTTCAACATCCCCATGCTCTGTTTCCCCTGAATTACAGCAAATGTCCCCTAATTGGAATCTCCCTCTATGCAGCTTTTCTTGTAGAAGTCTTTATAAATCTTTGAAAACACAGGTCATTTGCCTCATTGCCTGCTAAGCGCTATCACTTAGAAATCCTCCAGTTTACGCTTTCCGAGGTTTGCTTTAGATTTGCACCCTCTGAGTTTCTGAGAGACATACTAGAGCAAAAATTCTCAAAATGTAGTCCAAAGCCCAGCAGCAACGGCATCATCCAGCAATTAAGAAGAGATGTAAATTGTCAGATCCCAGCCAGAGACATCTGATACTGAGACCTCAACATCTATGTTAAAAAAAAAACAACAACAACAACAACAAAAAATTCTCTAGTGATTCTGACACACTTAAACATTTAGGGTGCTGTATGCAGTACCTTATAATGGCTCTTAAGATGGCATAATTTTACATCCATGAGGAAAATTTTAAGACTCTGACTTTCTCAAATGAGGCTCAAGAAGCACATAGCTACAGCACGGCTAAGGACTGTGCACTGGGCTATCCAGTAGTAATGGATAATGGAAATGCCAGACCCAGCCGCTGCCTCAGTGACAGGTGGTTCTTTGGCCATCCAGGGCTAATATTACAATACAGTACCAAGAAAGTCTTTTGAACCATGGCAAAGATTTTTGACCATTTATCTCTCTGATGAAACCACTCCCTTCTGCAGACTTCTGACTAGAGAAAGGGAGCTTCAACTAGTATGAGAAACTTAACTTTTATTTAAAGCTCATTTTTCTCTTCTTTTCTTACTAAATGTGTCCTTTATTTTCCTGTCAATCACTGAGATGTGACTATATAGAATGACAATAATGGTTTTTATGTGTTAGTAAAAATCAAAGTAGTGCTATTACCATTTTGTTATTAATATAGCAATATTTTTATTATTGATAACTAAAAGAAACCCAGAATCACAAGGAATTATAGAGTTTGTTTTGAAGCATTCCAGGCATTTCAATATACAGCTATTAGGTATGAAAGTTAGTTGAACAGGTTTTGAAGGAGATTTTAAGAGTAATATTATAATTTACCTGTAATCTCATAAATCTATTTCTTAGAATTATTCTAAGAAAAACCACATCTGTGCTTAAAAGATATACTGTACAGATGTTTTAGTAATAGCAACAAATAATCAAAATAACTGTGGAATGAAGACACATACTAACAAGGTTTATTTATGTATTTCAAAATGGAAAACTGCAGTACATACACGCATGAAAATATCAGACTATCACACACTTAAAATATGTAAAGTTTTAGTTCAAATGGCCACCAAAATAATTATGTTCACAACATGCATAACATGTAGTATACCAGAGGACCTCTGTTCTCTGCAATATTCCCACTCCAGCTCTTGTTTTATCTAATGTGTTGATCTATTAAGCTTTAATTTTGTACAATAAAATGTACAATGCCAAGTGAAAAATGTGATGACATTTTACAAACCCAGATACCTATGCACCTACTATCAACATATAGACTATTTTCATCCTTCTAGAATGCTTCTTTATATCTGTGCCCAGTTATCTCTACATAGATTAATTTTGCCCAAATTTTGACTTTCATGCAGATAAAATCATAGAACATATGCCTTTGTGGGTACAGCTTATTTTAGTCAACATAACACACTTGAACTTCATCAATGCTATTGTATATGTCAGTGAAATTTTCCTTTTTATCACTGCCATTTATTTAGTAATTTACCTGTTGATGAACATTTGAGTTGTTTCCAATTTTTTTGTTAAAGCTGCATTAATTTCTGCAAATAAGCTGTCCCCTCTGCTTCGCCCACGTTCTGCTTCCCAGTGGCCTCTTGCATATTTATCCCTCTCAAGACTTCCCACAAACCCAGGTATTCCCTGGCCACAGGGACCCCCACTGCTACCCTTATCCGTATACTCCCTCTTACAATGAATTATTTTAAAATAACAAGGAAGCATGTGCCTGGAGCAGGAAAACCCTCTATTTTTATTGGTAGAATTTTCCTAGGAGAGAGCTCTCCAATCTTCACGGAAAAATATACAAAAGCAAAAGGGGTGTCCAACATTTCCTGCTGTGTGTAACAGCATTGTGACACGTACAGTATTCGTTAAATGTATAAAATGTAACTTCATGTAGCCTTAAAACAACTCAATGGTTAATAGCATTTACAATTTTTTTTAATTTTAAAGAGAATAAAATAAAACAAGACAAAACAGAGTAAAGCAAATCAGAATAGAACAATGCAAATGATACAGAATTTCAAAACAAGACAACAGGAAATCAACAATGGCTACCATGTCTCTTGTTTTCTCCAAAATAGTTGTCCATACCATCACACACAATAAAATCAAACAAAACAAAACAAAACAAAACCAATCAAAACAAAAGAATAAAAGCATTACAGGACTTCACACAAGATAGCAGGAAATCAACAATGGCTACTCTAATGTCCTGTAATGCTTTCCTCCTTTTGTTTTGATTGGTTTTTTTCTGTTTTGTATGATTTTATTATGTGTAAAGTTATGGACAGCTATTCTGAAGAAATAATTACAAATTTTGTGAATGACCTTATATGAGCTATGAGCCAGATGCACATTCTTGAATGCTATTGCCAGCTTCACTGCTAACTAGTTAATCAAGTTACTCAGCTATTTAAAGCCTGGCTGCAGAGTACGTAAAATGAAAGTATTGCTCGAAACCTGGGTGGACATATATCACTGTGGTATGATGTAGTCAATTCTGCTGGGAAAATACCCAGAAGTAGGATAGCTGGGTCAAATAGAATCTCTAATCCTAGCTTTTTTAGGAACCTCAGCATTGATTTCCACAGTGGTTGCACCAACCTAAATTCCCACCAATGGTGAAGAAGTGTTCCTTTTTCCCACAGCCCTTCCGTTATTTGTTATTGGTTGATTTCTTAATCTTGGCCATTCTTTTTGGAGTGAGATGGAATCTCAGTGTGGTTTTAATTTGCATTTCTCAAATGACCAATGATGCTGAACAATTTTCCATATATTTACTTGCCATTTGTATTTCTTCATCTGAGAAGTATGTATTCATCTCAGATGCCCATTTTTTGATTGGGTCCTTGAATTTGGAGGTCTGATTTTTTTAATTCTTTGTATGTTTCAGATAGAAGTCTTTTGTCTGAAGGACAGTTGACTAAGATTTTTTTTCCCCAAGTCATGGGTGGGTTTCCTTATCACTCTGCTGGAGATTTCTTTTGACGTGCAAAAACTTCTTAATGAGATGAGATCCCAGTTGTTAATTCTGGGAAGAACAGTTGATACTCATATGATTAGATCAATTTTGTGTGTCTATATCTGGTAATCTAAGCAACCACTGTGAAGGTAACAATATGCAATGTTACAATCATTGTTAAATTCATATCATCTTGTTTTGAAAACCTGCACTGTTATTGTTTGGGGTTTGTTGTTGTTGTTTGTTTGTGTCTTTTACATTTTGTCTTTCTTTTCTGTGCCTTTTTTTCTTAAATAATAAGGAAGTATTAGTTCTTGTTGATAAGAGGATTAGTGAAGCCATCGTGCCTTCATGACGTTCAAAATCCAGAAAATATGAAATAACTCACTACTCTCATTTAACTTTCAATAAATGTATTAAATTTGTTTAATTCTGCATGTTTGGAGACTTTTTGTCCCCATGTGCACTATTATCACAACAACCAGTTCTGAATTTGCTCGTTTTCTATCTTTACTCAGTAATGTGCAAGTTCTTGAGGGCATAGATTTTGTCTCTTTTGTTAAGCACTGCATTCTCATCCTTAGAAAAATGTCTGACTTTCAGTAGATTTGCAATCTATATTCATTGAATATATCAATGAACTAACATGCTTGTTACATAGTCGTGGATAAGACCGAGGCTTCAAGTTGTAAGATAACCAAGTAAGTCCTTTCTTCTTTCATTGCCTCAAGGAGTCACCACTCTGCCTTCATTTAGCCAGGAGTAGAGATCCCACTACTCAACACAACAGACTATTGGTGATTAATAATTCGGATTTTTATGGAGATTTTCCTTATGCTGAGCTGACAGTCCTTTGCAAATGAGGTAAAAGTTCCTCCGCCCGAGCACCCAGAAGTTCCTGTGTGAGTTGAGATCTCATGCTGGAGGCAGCATTTAATTTAGATGAGAAGTGACACCCACATCATGATGCCTCAGCTGCCAGCAAAAGGCTAGTGACAACTTCCATTACACAGAAGGGTGAGCCAGGTGTCCTAGAAAAACTCCAGCTTCTCAAATCCCGTCTACTTAATTAGATTCGGTCTGCAGAGTTAGCTGGATCCCTTCCTGTGTGTCAAGCTCCAAACTCTGTTTGAAAAAGTTGTGCTGCATCAGTACTGAAGTCATGCAAAGAAGGAGCAATGCTGGGGTTGATAGGACAGGAAAAGCTAGGTGACAAGAAAGACTAATTGCAGATGATTTGGGAGAGGGAGAAATTAATATTTACACCCACCTCATTATGGAGCAGAATATATTTTGCTTTAAGAAACTGATTTGTAGGAAATGTTTGACCTCATTATGTTCATAGTTTTGAAATTTGAAAGAAAAACATTTTTTTATTTCATCTTGATTTCTATAGGATGCTCAGGTGCTTGACACTAGAAAAGCTTTAACTAAAACTGTTACTAATAACTCTGGATACACTGGCCTTCATTCTCTTCCTGGGTTTGAGGATTTTATGGCAGAGTTTGGACACTGATATTCCCCCCAGTCAGTACATCTCTGTTACAGAAAGTGAGGAGGCCTTCTGCAGCCAAGGACCTCTGAGATATTCAAAGAAAATATTTGGTTCATTTCAAAGTCTTTTGCACCGATGGCATAACTATTACGTATGCTTATGTGTGAGGGAAAAACCCCAAATCAGGTACAATTTATTTTTTATTATTTAAAGGAAAAAAGTAAACCAAAATTTCAACACAGGATTTGCTACATTCTTTTTGCAAGTATCTTACTGAGGACTTTTGTGTCTATGTGTATTAGGGAGATTGGCCTATAATTCTCTTTCTTTTTGGGGTTCTTCTCCAGTTTGGGTGTCAGGGTAGTGTTTGCTTCCAGGAATGAATTTGGGAGTATTTCTTCATTTTCAATTTCATTAAAGAGTTTGAGAAGTAGTGGTGTTAGTTCTTCTCTAAATTTCTTGCAGAATTCAGTAGTGAATCTGTCAGGGCATGGGCTTTTCCTTGTTGGTATGTTTTAATTACATCTTCAATTTCATTGATTGACATTGGTTTATTTTGGATTTTTCTAACTTCTTGATTCAGCTTTGATAATTCCTATAGATCTAGGAATCTGTCTGTATCTTCTACATTTTCCATCTTATTAGCATACAAATTTTCAAAGTAGGTGTAGATGATCTTCTGGATTTCTTCAGGGTCTGCTGTCACTTCACCCTTTTCATTCCTAATTTTGTGGATCTTTCCTTTCTTTCTTTCTTTCTTTCTTTCTTTCTTTCTTTCTTTCTTTTTTTTGTGTAAGATTGGATAAGGGTTTTTCAATTTTATTTAACCTCTAAAGAGCCAATTCTTCTTATTCTTTGTATTTTTTTTTAGACTCCAATGTGTTAAATTCTACTCTAATCTTTATGACTTTCTTCATTGTAAGAGCTTTTGGCTTAACCTGCTGTCCTTTTTCTATAAGTTTGAGGTTCACCATTAAGCTGCTTATGTCTGCTTGCTCTGTTTTCCTGCTATGGGTATTAACTTTTATAAATTTCCCTCTTAGGAATGCCTTCATTGTATTCTATAAGTTCCAGCATGTTGTATTTTCATTATCATTCAACTGTAAAAACTGTTTAATTTCTCTTTAATTTCATCTGTGACCCACTGGTTGTTCAGGACCCATTGGTAGCTATTTAATTTCCATGTGTTTATGAGATTCTTGTGGTTTATTTTGCCATTGATTTCCACTTTCATAACACTATGGTCTTATGCATGGGATAATTTCAGTCCCTCTGCACTCACTTGAGCATGCTCTCTGAGTTAGTACATCGTCACTTTTGGCAAATGTCCCATGTATAGCTGAGAAGAATGTGTATTTTGTAGTTGTGTAGGGTGGAACACTCTATAGACATCTACTAAGACCATTTGTTCAAAAGTTTGACTCAAGTTAATATTTCATTGTTAATTTTATTTGTCTAGTTGATCAATCTTTTTGTGTCAGTAGGGTCTTGAGATCCCCCAATATAATTATTTTAGGGCTTATTTGATTTTTCATGCTCATTAGTATTATTTTATATAGTTGGGTGTACTAGTAGTTTTTCATATACTTATGATAGCTATTGCTTCCTCTTGGACTGTTCCCTTTACAAGGATGTGGTGACTACCTTTATCTCTCTTAACCAATCTTGGCTTGAAACACACTTTGTCCGCAAATAGAATAACTACTCCTGCTTTTTTCTAGGCTTCCATCACATGTAGTATTGTTTTCAACCCTTTGACTTTTAGTCTATGAATTTATTTTTTTAATTCAGTATGTTTCTTGTACACAGCATACTGATGGATTTTACTTCTTGATCCATTCTGCCAGTCTGTGTCTTCTGATTGGTGAAATGAGACCATTAATACTGATGGTTATACCCGGTAAGTATTGACTTATCTTTGTCATATGAATTTGCTGTGGTTGTTCTCCCCTCTTTCTTCCCTCCCTCTGTTTAACTGTTCACCTTTCCTAGGGGGTTCTTTCTGTTGGGGTCCATGGAGTTGTAGCATTTGTTATCTCTTCTTGAATGTCCTTGAAAACATTTTGGTGTTTTGGTTTGGTGGTGATAAATTTCCTCAGATGTTCTTTATAATGGAAGTATCTTATTTCTCCACAAGTTTTTTTTTAATTTTATTTAAAGAGGAAAAAAGCAAAACAGAAAAAGAGGTAGAAACAATACAGAATTTCAGAAAAAAATAAACAGTAAGAAATCACTAGTTGATAAATTACATATTGTCTTCTTAGACATAGTTGTTCAAGTTACAAAGTTAAAGCATATAGAGTGGACATTCAAACAGTGAGGCTGCAAAGAAGTTCAATGATCCAATAACAACTTAGCAACATGGTTATCAATCCTCCACACTTAAACATACATGCAGTTACATCCTTTAGAGCACTTTCTGTTCTTCCTTTTGCTTTTTTTAAATTTTTTTATTTAAAGAGAAACAAAAGCATGTAAAGGGTAGAGATAATACAGATTTTCAAAAAAAAAAAAGAAAAACAATAAGAAATCACTAGTTGATAAATTACATGTTACCCTCTTAGAAATAGTTGTTCAAGTTACAAAATTAAATTATACAAAGTAGATATTCAAACAGTGAGAGTGTAAACAGCTACACATGCATGAATCTCTACATGTATTTCTATCCTTTCTGTATTAGAGGGAAATACAAAACTTAGCAAGACAAAACAAAACAAATTCCTATAAAAACATGAAATCAAAAAGTCGTATAAAACCACAGTACAAGGTGATCTACAATGATTGCTGAATTGTTTCTTATCTTGTCTATATCATCAGGCATAATTGAATATAGCAGTATAATTGAATATAGCAGTACATAACAATATTAGTAAAAATAAAACATTGTAGGCAGTATAAAACTTCAAATGCAGGTAATAATCAAACCAGAGTGAATATTCTAGTGAATCTTGTCATCTTCAGTGCAGTTGCCTATACTCTCAGAGTTGATACTATCAATTATAACAGCTTTGAATAAAATCTATCAATATAAAACAGCAATCTAACAAACCAGATTTGATTATGATCAGTCATAATAAAACAGTGTAGGTTTTACAGAGCTTTAGATTAATTTAATAGGAAATTAAGGATGATTACCATACTATATCCTGTTATTTTTGTGATTACTGTCTGTGCCCTCAAATTTAGTGCAGGTAGAATGACTAGAACAGAATATAATACATCTAAGCAGAGTAGTGTGAGTAATATGGGTTTTAAATCCTGGTGTACTATTAACAGTATAGTGTAGTAAGGCCATCTATGTTAGAGATTCTAGCCATCTTTCTCTGCTTCATTTCTGCTAGGCTATTTTTCTGCCTGTTTGTCTAGTTTTCTCCTTCATTCTACTGCCTGCGCTGCTCAATGAGGCCTTTCTGCCACTGTTCCTAAATTTTTTTCTCTCTCTCTCTCTAGAATGTCCTTCAGTATTCTCTGTAGGGTTGGATTGGTGGTCACAAATTCCCCCAGTTCCTCTTTGTCATGGAAGCATCTTGTTTCTCCATTAATTTTTAGTGATAGTTTTGCAGGGTACATCAATCTGGGCTGGAGGTTAATTTCTTTCAGGGCTTGGAATACTTCACTCCAAGCTCTTCTTGATCTGATGGTCTGTGTCAAGAAGTCAGCTGTGATCCTGATGGACTTACCTTTATAGGTAATTTGTTTCTTTTCTCTGACAGCTTTTAATATTCTGTTCTTATATTGAATTTCTGGTATCTTGATTATTATATGTCTGGGTATAGATCTGTTTTGTTTATAGGTGGCTCGATTTCGTTATGCCTCACATAACCGAGTGTCATTTTCTTTTCCCATGCTTGGGAAGTTTTCCTTAATTATTTCTGTGAATAACCTTTGTGATTCACCTGTTTGTATTCCTGCATCTTTGTTCACGTTTCTTATTCTTAAATTGTAGATTCTCTTGTCATCTTCTAGCCTTTGTACTGTTACTGCCTGTTTCCTTGTTATTTTTAAGAGATCTTTCCTTTCATGATCACACATTGCAAACTTGTCTTCAAGTTTTGATAGTTTATCCTTAGTTTCTTTTAAGGCATTTTGCCAGCTTTCAATGGAATTTTTAATTTCCTGGTAGTCTCTTTGAATCTGCTTCATGTATTCTATATTTTCTTTATATTCTTTATCAAATGTTTCTGTCCTTTTTTTGTGTTCCTCCATTCTCCTGTCTGTATCTTCCTGAGAGATGCTTCCTGAGAGCATTTCTTTTATTAGTCTACTCATATCTTGTTTTACCTGATTTAATGTTTCAGTTTTGAGCTCGTCTACAAGGTTCCAAAGATATCTCTTAATGTCCAGTGAAGCCATGTCTGATGCTGTGTGTTTGCCACCCTCAGGCTCCCTTATTTTTCCCTTTCCTGGATCAGGGCTCTCAGGGTTCTGGGCTGGGGGCCTTCTCCATAAGCTTTGAAAGATAATTTTGCAGGGTACGTCAATATAGGTTGAAGGGTGTTTTCCTTTAGAATTTGAAATACTTCACTCCAATCTCTCCTTGACTTGAGAATTTATGCTGAGAAGTCAGCTGTGATTCTGATAGGCTTTCTTTATATTTGATTTTTTTCTTTTACTTTCCCTAAAGGCTTTCAAGGTTATATTCTTGTGGTGAATTTCTGGAATCTTGAGTGTGATATGCCTAGCTATAGATTTTTTTTTCTGATCATGACTAATTGGAGTCCTGTATGTCTCACTTATCTGCATATCTTGTCTTTTTCCTCTACCAGAGAAGGTTTCTACCTGTAAACAGCTTTTTGATATCAGTCTTAAATTATTCTTCTTTGTCTCATTTAGAATCTTCTGGATTGACTTCTCATAGCCCCTTGCTATCTTTGAGAAGTCTTTCTTTTCATGATCACTAACTGCAAGCCTGTCATCTGTATCTGAGATGCTATCTTCACATTGGTTTAATCTTCTGTGAACAATTTCAGTGGAATTTTTAGTCTCCTGGCTATCTGCTTAAATCTGCCTTATGGATTTCATTTCTTTCCTATGCTGAACACTCATGGCTTCCATAATTTTCTTAAGCTCATCTGTTTTTTTGTCTGTATCTGTTCCATCATAATTAAGCATGATCTTTATTTTAGATACCATGTTTGCGGTTATTTGATAGTTTATTTCTGACTTGATTTTTTCTAGAGCCTCATTCAATTACTTTGCTGTTATCACCTCAGAGAGGCCAGGTGGAGGCTTTCGGATTGGCCCACCTCATTGCCCCCTGGGTTTGCTTTTGGTGAACTGATGTCTGTGGTTGATCTTGTTTAAGTGTCTTCTCATTTTCCTTTCCTTTTTTAGTTTCATTCCTACAGTTACAACTGTAAATTGCCAATTGTGTGTTGCTTTATTTCTAGTATTCAGAACCCTTAAGTAACAATTACTTCTCTGAGGTATCTTCCAGGTGTAGCTGGTTTTTGAGTTTTCAGTCTGTCGGAAGATCCTACCTCTTCAATTTGTTGGAGATGAGAAGTTGCTGCTTTTTGCAGTTCCTGATTATCTGACACTGTGTCACAATATTTTCTGTTACCCTTAGTCAATCTCAGTCATGGAATACCAGGGCCAACAGCTCTTTAGAACAATTATGTCACTTCTGGCTATAGTGGCACCAATAGTATCAAACATAGCTCAGAAAGTGACAAACTGAGATGGCCATTAATTTGCCACTTTTAACTGTATGAGCTACATTTGTGATTACATAATCTGAAACAAACCAGAAAATTGTATGCAATATACAAGTCCCTAAAATGTTAATTTTACTTTCAAGCATTAACATTTAAAATGAGCTAAGGAAAAGATAGAGAGGCAGAAGAGGATTAAGAGGTTAGAAGTAAGGGGTGTCATGCCAACTTTGAGAAACTGGTGCAGAAAACTGGAGCAAAAGAGAGAATAAAGAGATTGCGAGAAGAGAGCCGCAGATTTAGCTCAGTGGCATAAGTGCCTGCCTGGCAAGTGCAAGGTCATGAGTTCAATCCCCAGTACCAAAAAAATTTCAAAAAATAAAAATAAATACAAAAAAAAGAGAGATTGCAAGAAGAACATAACAGAACCACAACCACCAAGAGACTATATGTCACATTCACACTCCTATAAAAATAAGCTCAAACAATGAAGAAAAAAAAAGCAAAAACAAAAATCCACCACCACAGCAGCAAAACACAAATGAGAGGAAAAAGAAAAGTCCACTTCCAGGTTTATCTCTGCTTTCACTGGTAGACAAGCTGTGGAAATAGACTCCCAGTCTGTGCCGATCTATTCCTGTAAGTTAACAGTAGGCTTTTGGTGGGTAGTGCATAATTTCAGTGAGCCTGCCCTTTCTGACTGAGACCAGGCTCATTCAGCTCGCACCGCCGGAGCACCTGCTGAGGGTCTGAGACCAGCCAGGAGCTACTAGATGGAGCCAACAGCAGTTCTGAGTTCGCACCTCAGTTGGCCCATCTCCAAACCAATTGCTCCAGGCCAATCATTTTCTCCTATAGGGGGACTGAGTCCTTTGCACTCACCACCAGTCCTTCATGTCCACTGCTTCCCGCCACTGCCACATCTCCCCATGGAGGCCTCCAGGTTAACCAGGCATCACCATCACATGTGTCTGCAGGTTTGAGTCACTCCTCTCATGCAAGGGGAAGGCACTTCAGGCTACCCCCACCTTCTTGACTAAAGTTTCTCCATTCCTTCTCTTCTGTGGACTTCAGTCCACTCTTCAGATTTTTCCTGGATCCAGGGGCCCACTTCCCACCTTCTTGTCTTCCTCATGTTGCTATATCCCAGCATCTGGATAGCAACTCTCAGATAGTATGTTTCTCTGCTGTTTACCACTCCACCATCTTTGTCTCCCTCCAACATGTACAATTTAGAAAACACTAAAATGCTATGAATTCAGAGCAGAAATGTTATTCTTGTGTTAAGTATTACATTTCATATGCAGAAGTAAAATACCCTCATGTCACCATATTTTTAAGTCAAAAGTCAACGCATGTCATGTGACAATGAGACATAATTTCTCAATTTAAGAAAAATCTCAGAAAGCCTAGTTTTTATAAGAATATTTTCTATATATTGAAAGCTCTGTCCCTCAATAAGCACAAAAAGAATCTTCATGTCCTGTCAGTCACAGTCTACTAATAAGATTCATTAGCTAGTTTTAAGCCCTCAGTGGGAGTAGGGTGGGGAAATTCAGACATAAATCAAGAAACTTGCAGCTTCTAAAAGAGAAAAGGTGTTTATGGAGGCTACCACAGATACGGTCTATGGCGATGATTGCCTCCCTAGTCACCATAGAGAAACTGGACTTACAGTCTAAAAGAGACATATATACCGCTAGTAAGGAGGGCTAATGGCTCACAACATAAATCTATAGAATCAATTTAATGAATTCATGTTCAAAAAGAAAAGAAAGACGTACGGAGGGACTTGTGAGTTCCACAAGTAGAGGAGGACTTTTGCGTTTCCTAGGTTTTAGAGTTTCTGCACAGTTTGTGGGGATGAAGGATGGGAGGAGGACAGGGAGGGGCGGGGACTGAAAGCACAGCCCCTCAACTGTGAAGATGATGCGTCAGGGCCTACAGGAGGCAAGTGCGTGGCGAGCAAGACCGCACCGGTAAGGCCTGGTGTCAGTGAGGCCACTAAGAAGGAGCTCACTGACAAGAGCCTGATTTCTCTTCTTCTCCTGACAGCTGAAATGAGGGTCTCTTGAAAGAGGGCACTTGAGAGAATGCTGTGGTTGACAGGTGAAGCAGAGACCCAGTGGACAGAGGTAAGCAGGGTGCGACCAGACTCGTCTCCACCCCCGTAACATCTGCTCAACTCGAGCTTCATCCCCAGCATCCAAACGCACCCGCAAGACATTTGCAGCACAAGCAACAGCGCATTAGGCAAAAGTGGCACCTTGGCCACGGGATCCCTCCGCTCCAGCTCCCTGTCATCCCCGCCTACAGTTCTTTGATGAAAGGTAAAGAATCTTCTAAGTACAAACAAACCCTGCCACACAAATTGTGAGATAAATTCAAATTAAAGCATTATTTTCATTCAACTTATAGGTAGGATCCCCTAACCCCATGTAGTCCATCTTGGGCCACTGACCCTTTCAAAGATGCCGATTTGTAGAAGTGGAAGGAACTGATAGGAAAAGAAGTGCAGAGAATTAGACACATGGATGGAAGTATCATTGGAGAAGGAAGAAAAAGAGCAGAATGGAAGAGAGTAGAATGACTGCTGACATCTCCACTTTGACCAGAGTTGAGTACACATTTCCTCTTTTGGTAAGTGGAGCTCTTCAAATCTTAAGGAAGCTGTAGTAAGCCACAGTACAGGCTCTTCTCTCTATGGCTGCCTCAGGGTCAAATGCCAAATTTACCTTCTGGGACTTGTGCATATCAAGTCACTAATGAGGACATATCTCATGCCCATACATGCTGTACAAAGGATAATCACTTCTAGTTGATGCTCTATCATCTCTGCATATTATGTTTTTATCATGGGGAAAATTGGGGCCCTTATATGTATATTTTAAATTTTTAATATTTGCAATGTACTGTTTAAAGGAAATATACATATTTCTCCCATTGTTAATAGAGACACATAAAAGGAAGAAACACAGTATAAAACCAGAATGTACATGCTGAAATTTTTACTGTTTTTCTACCTTGTGTGTTGCCTCATCAAGTCTGTTGATGTCACTGAATTTCTGTGGCTTCACACACAGGGTGACAGTCCTATGTGCATCACATCATTGAGAGGTAGATGTTCTAGTCATGGGTTATACAGAGAACAATTAGAATTAGGACCTGGAATTTATAATATTATTTTTATGATGGTCACCCCAGAAAATGCAGGAAATCTATCCACATCACTAAAAACATAGAATATTTAGCCAAGGGCCTGAATCCCACAGCAATGTCCCACATGAGTCCAGATGAAGACCTAGAGCTCAGGACAATGCCTCCCATGAGTCCAACTGGAAGTCCAGAGCCCACAAGAAGGATTCACGCCAGTCTCTTTTACTGATCCGTGCTGGGACTGCCCAAAGGTCAGCGGTGGATGCCAGAAAGTCTATGCCAGCGGGGTGAAGGAGCTGTGCTGATAGGTTGAGGGTTCTAGGAGCCAAGAAGTCACACACAACAAAGACCAGGGCTGTCCTGAAAAGCGCCACAGCCATCCTCAGCGACACGGAGGCCCCAAGCTCCTCCGAGGACAAGCACAGTCGAATACATACCAGGAAGCCAGCGCGACGAGTTCATCCAGGGGACCAAGCGGCACATGTCTTCCTCTCCAGAGCCAGGAAGCAATGCTCAATGTGAGGACCAGAGCTCCTCCAGGAGAACCCATGGCTCAAACAGCAACACATATGAGAACCCACAACGCTTCATGCACTAATGCATTAACGCACTAACGTGAATAGCTTCTCCTTCTCCACGTCTCTATTTATGCTGGCAACTTTCCTCAGATGGAACATCTACACCCAACACCATGCTGATGTAATCCAGGTGGTGTTAAATTGTCCATCAGTTTTCAATCCATAACAGTAGATTAAATAGATAATTTGCAGAAGTTGACCATGGTCACTTTAAGAAATTCTCAAGAAAGGTTAGACACTTGCCCCAGTGTGTGCACACCTACTAGTTGCCTTACGCCGGATGTAGAATTAAAAAGTACCTGTAATTTAACAGAGGGACATGTGTGAATATATTATGTGATGAAAACATTTCAGAGACGAGTTTGAAAAGTTCAGATAATATCAAAAATGAAAGTTATGAACCAGAATGTCCTTCCCTGCCATGTGAGTCCTTTAGTCCAATACAAAGTTACAAAGACCACAGGCTTGTGTAACATTCTCAGTGTAGCACTTTGTGCACAGATCACTATAAGATATTCATACGCAGATAGCCATATAAGTACACAGCTGTTCTATATATATATATATATATATATATATATATATATATGTAAAATAGTGCAAAATGTTTCCTGATCTTTGTTTGCTACTCTTAATGGTATATCTCAGAGATTTCTTCATACCAGAATGTATAAATTATTTTAATACATATTAATAATTGTAAAATAATTCAATGTAATATTCATTTAGATTTAAAAATAAATGTAATGAACCATAGTCTCATGGGAAACATATTGCTTGTTTTCTTTATCATAAGTGGAGCTCCAGTGTACATGAGAGTCTAAATAACTGGGTCAACTTTGCCAGGCACAAATCAGAAGACTGGAGTTACTTAAATTGAAGAACCTGAGGGCACTTCTATTTTCTTTGGAAAGAAGTAAAAATTTATACCTTCCCAGTACTAATATTATAAAATTAAAAGTTTTTGCCCTTTGACTAGATGAAAACTATTACCTAATTTATATTTTCACCTAATGCTGAGTGTATTTAGCATATATTAACTTATTTCTTCTATTTGAACTTTAGTGAGCATTTAAGATTCTTTATTAATTATTGGTTATACTCATTGTGTTAGTTCTTTCGTGTTTTTATATTACAGTAAATATATACAGTAAGGTGCTGATTGACAAAGTACGTTATGCACTTGTACAAATTTGCCAAAAATAAAACTCATTAATTTGTATAACCAATAAAAGAGAGAAAAGGTTTAATATGAGCATAGGTATTATATTTGTCTATTGTGTTAACTGCATATAAACTCTGTTAATTGATAAACACATAATTTGTATTCAATGTATTTTCTGTCTGTGATTATTGTTCACATATACTAATTTTTTTAAGAAAATGCCACTTATCAATTTGCCTCAACAATAATATGTTCTGTCCAGTAGCATATGAACATGGTTAATTAAATTTATGAATAGTTTCATCATCCAGGATACAGGTGCAACTAATAGGAACTGAGTACCATGATTTTAAGCACAAAGGTATTGAAAACCAAGAGATCAACTCCAGGTTGACCTTCCAGTCTCTGCTAAGACCACTGTGCAGAAATTACCTTATCTGTACAGAAGACAGAGAGCTAAAAAAAATCTCTATCCCACTGGCAGTTTCCAATATCAAATCACCTTAGCAGGGATCTTTGAATCAGAACTGCCAATACATGTGAAGGCTTCAGGAAATCACTTTTTTTTTTCTGGTACCAGAGATCAAACTCATGACCTTGCACTTGCCAGATGGGTGCTTGAGCCACTGAGCTAAAGATCCCTGCCCTACCATTTATTTTGATGCTGGCAAAGAGTTATTGTTACTGTTGATGAAAAACCAAACTTATCTCCTACCTTATCCCCTGCTCCTTTGAGCTTGTCATGTTTATTAAAAGTGCATTCCTACTATTGTTCTACTGATGTGTTTCAAAACTTTGTTTTTCCTTCTACAGACATATAAATTAGGCAGAAATTGTTGGATTTTTTTTTAAATGTAAGGAACAATGCAAACCCTTCTTCACAATTTCCTTGATCATCTACCTCCAGATTCACTGCCATTTTTACTTTTATATTGTCAGAATCTCTAATATTTGATTCCTGGAACCATGTTCCCAAAAGAAATTCAGTCTTTGTTCTATATTTAAATGAATTCAGTGCTCACTGTTCATCCTATTCCCATGTTTTCACATCCAATTTAAGTGTCTTTTGTTGTCAAGTTCTTTTCAGAGGAACAGCTCATGCTCCTTTTCATAAAATGATCAAAAACTATATCTGAGCAACACACAAAAGAAGAATTTCAAATGTCCACATAACATGGAAAAAATAACTTCACATCAATCATACATTGCCAACTAATACATTGTAATAATTTTTCCTTTTTTTTTGGTCATTGTGATAGTCTGCTAGTTTCCCTCCTCAATGTCTATTTTAGTCTTCTTTACCAATACAATTTTGATTTTGAGTTTACTGGCATCAAGAAAAAAAAAAGCACTTTCAAATTATACGTGTGAATGTGTATATTTTTATGATAGTCTGGCCAGTAAGACGTAATTTGAAGTTCAACATGGAATTTTTGTGGGGCACACCTGAAAAAAGTTAAATCAGAAGATGGGACTTTTTTGCAACTGCTTGAACCCCAAGGTTTACTCCTTCTAGCTGCACTACAGACATGGTTGCCAGACTTCTAGCAGATTTTGGGGCCCATAATTAATCTTGACATATGGGGGTAATCTACCAGAATTGTAAAAATAAGTGACAAGATCTGGGGACCCAGAATAGTTGACTATTTCTATAATTACTATACTTTAGAAATATTATGTTGTTTTAACCAACAAATTTGAAGCATTTTTGTTGCATGCAGTAGGACTTACTCTAATTAAAAAGGTTTTTGAAATGTGTTCATAAGAGTGTGGAGAATTAGGAAAGCACTATGTAATTATTAATAGTAAAACTTGGGAAAAATGTATTACATATGAAAAGTTCACAAATTGAAGTGATTTTATTCTAGGAAAGTGACAAGTGATAATATTTCAATGAAACTAAGTATCCTAAGGACAGTGTATATTTTAAATGCCCTGGAATGAATATTCCAAACTGTTTTATATCAAACAAAATAACCTGTTTAAAATATATATACAAAAATGCGATAAGAATAAAAGACAGAGACATCATAGCCTAAAATTTTGAAAACAATTAATGAAAGTTCAGGGAAAATTTTACTGCAATGTAACTCAGCATAGGGATTATGATGAATACTAGACACAGCTTGACTACATGCACAGTAGAGGTCTTAAGAGATACAATGACTAGAAGAAATTCGACCTGACGCATCTCAAAATAACAGTCTAAAATAAAGGAAAAGTTATAACAGCAAGGCCTAGAAACTACGTTTGTCTTTCACTGCACTCTTCATTGTGACAAGTGTATGAGAAGGAGCATTAGCCTAACAGTTCCTGACCTGGAATCTGGAAGGTTTGAAATTGGAAAAATAAACTTTAGAAACAAAATCTTAGAAAAAAAAATCAATTTCTGAGTCATACAGCATCTTGATTCTCTCCATGACAAAAGAGAGCTAGGACTCCTATGGGCAACTATTAATCAATAGGGGTTGGAGATTAGTAGATGAAGATTCTTCTGCAGTCCTTTGAGGTCCCAGTGCCTGGAAGCCTTACCAATCAAAACCACGTATCGACCTGAAATTGCATTCCTCACAGAAGTTCTTGCAGGGCTATTTCATAATTATACGCTACGCCATTCCCCTCTTCAATAGCTAGCAGAGTGTCTAGGGAGATTTTTCTAAAATGTGTACCATGTCATGATTATTTTCCTGCTTAAAACTCAGTGATTTCTTGTGATTTTTATATCAAAAGGCAAGATTTAGCGTGGTTTATGACATCTTTCCTGATATGACTTTTGTATGACTTTCTGGTCTTACCAGTTGCCATTTATCTCCATTTTTTTTCTAATAATAGAATTATACCTAAGAGTGACTAGTGTTACCTGAAACAGAAGTCTGAGTGGACGGACACTAGCATGTGATGGTAACAGAAAAATAAATGAAGGAGTTCTTATTAAACTGGGCAGGACATTCCTTAGAGGTTTTGGACCTAGAGCAAAGAGCATGATCAGAAACAGGGATTCCCATGATTAGCAAGGCATCAGAATGATTTGGAGGGCCAAACCATTAGTTTCCAACTCAATATTTCCTTCCTTTTTTATAAACAGGTGATATCATTTCACTAAACTTTGGGAAACTCTGATCTAGTGTAATACACAGACAAATACAGGAAAATACCCCAGCAGGAATGCAGTAGGTAGAGTTAGACAAACAGAGGGCCTGGAACTAATGGTTTAAAATGAGACTGTGCAATTGTTTTATAAAACAACAACGAATGAAGTTCAGGTGGTGGCAGATGAATGCAGTAAACTTTGTTCTCTGTGGCATTGTAGAAGGAATAGCAGAATATGGACAGTTTGAGTTGTGCATGGCTGGTAGGAACATAAAATTACCAAATAAGTCCAAGATAGTTCCAACATATAAGCACTATTATTTCACAGCATGATTATAGATGTTAATAATAAGACCAAGTTCACGTTATTAAGAAGAAAATAAGCTTGGATGACGCAGATCCACGCTCATTCTTGTGCTAGGTGTTTTCCATCCCTCGATTCATTTTGGTTTAACAGCTAGGCTGTGGTTTTGCCAGTGTTTGTTTCATCTTAATTGTGAGCTTTCTTTCAAAGAGCTCACTTTCAAATGTCAGAGAAATTCTCTACAATCAGTCTAGACGAGTGATACAATCAAAACAGCAGATGCCGGAAAATGATGCTGAAGTGGTTGATTGGGCCATGCCATCCTTCACCTCAAATGTCTGACACCTGCAGCTCTGCCTTTCAGGTTTGGCTTAATTTGACCAGCTCCATACAGTGCCTTTTGATCTCTGAGCACCGTGGAAATGGTTTGTGTGTTTCTTGTGTCTGGCAGCTTACTCACACATTGCTGTTTATAAGCTTACACATTCCTCTGACAGGAACTAAATTCCTCAGAATAGCTCCGGACTCCCCCACCTTAAAACACGGCTTTGCATTTTGCATGGTGTTCAGACAACATGTATTAAAATGAATGGAACTGAACTTCTCCATAATAAACAATTAAGGGTGCTGGCAGCACCTCATCATGGGATTTGTTTATTTAAGCTTGCTGCTGTCGGGGTAGACTGTCGGCTTCACTGACTTTGCGATCCCACCTGGGGATTGGAGGTGCATATTTCCAGATATGTCTCGGTGGGTAATGGAGGCATAAGCCCAAGGCTATACTTCCGGTCTCCGATCCTTCTTCTCTGGCACCATCCCTCACTCTGCTCCCTGTCCCCACAAGCTAAGCATCTTTCCTCTCTCCACTGCTCTGCCAAGCTGTTCCTGCCCTGTATCTGGCCAGTGGTGGATTCAGTCTCTACAATCTTAAGCCAAACTAAATATCTCCTTTAAGTTGTGGCAAGTATTGGGTCCCAGTGACAGAAAACTGACTAGTACAAATGCATTTGATTGCAAAGATTACACTTCCTAAGAAGTATATTTTTCAGTGAGAGAAATTTACATTGCATGAATTAATATTTTTCCTTCTCATAGCATCAATTTAAATTATTTACGAAGTTAAATTATGCATCATGTCGACTTGGATTACTAGATGAATAAAACTATTTTTCCAGCCAGTAACACTTGATGGGTATTATACTCCTCACCCACTGAAACGCATGGAGAAAATGTGTCACAGGCCTTAGGCGGTATCAAGGTTCTAGGCTTTAGTACCTGTCTAGTAGTTGTGACCCAGTCTATTTCATCACTTTCACTTTATTTTGGGGGAATCAAAAGATTTTTGAGATATCAAAAACAATAATATCCTCTTCAAAGCCTACTTTGACCACTTTATTGGAAAAATTTGGGGGCTATTTTTATAAGCAAGTCACCTAACAGAGCATCCCTTCTGGTTAAATTTCATAATAGTCCAGAATGCACTATTTTTAAAAACTTTACAGCATGAATTACTACAAGAAAGCTCTGTAGTAAGAGTACCTGTGCTAAGCAAGACTAACTCAATTAAATTAAGGAGTCTGATCATCAAAATAGCCTCTCCAGACTCTGAGTGCACTCTGATGTCCTACTGATCCTGTTTGCTTCCAACTCTTTTCACACAGCAAACACTTCTGTGCCACAGCAGGACAGTTAAATGGTCACAGAGAAAGAACCCACACATTGGGAACACAAATGTGCTTTTTTCCTAACCATACTATATCTTTATATCCTTTTTCCTTTCTCAAATCTTCTCTTTACTTTCTCCTCTTTCAAATTATCAATCTAATGTTTGTCTTTTCTATATATCCTGTCTCCTTTTTAAGAGTCTGTCCAACATAAATTCCATCTTGTGTCTATATAGCTTTGTTATTAATGTGTATTAGCTATATCAATAACAGATTTCATCTTATATGTTGTTACATGCAAATGGCATATTGTGGTCATTCCCTCCTGTTATTTCTCTTTCCTCCTCCTTATTCATGATCTTTCCTCTTCCATACCAGTGTTTTCTGTTTTCAAGCTGTTTCTTTCTTCCACTACCTGTTCTTTCTTTCTCCTTCTCCTTTTCCTTCTCTTTATCCTCCTCTTCTTCCTCCTCTACCTCTTCCTCCTTCCCCTACATTCTACATATGAAAGAAAACATGTGATATATGTCTTTCTGAGCCTGGTTTATTTCACTTAATGTAATGATTCCATTCATTTTGCTTCCTGAAAATGGTTTACTTCTGTTCTCCTTTATGGCTGAGATAAACATATTCACATTTTCTTTAATTTTTTTATCTGTTGTTAGGCACCTAGGCTGTCTACATAACTTAGCTATTGTGAATTGTGCCATGAAAAAATATAGATGTGCTTTTATCTTTAAGATATATATCAAAGTATGGTATAGTTGGAGCAAATGGTAGCAAATGTTCTAGTATTTTTTAGAAACTTCTAACCTATTTCTATATGGTTGTGCTAATGTACATTACCACCACCAACGTATAATGGTTCAAGCTTTTTGTCATTTTTTGACAGTGGAATGTGTGAGTGTAATGGATATGACAAGTTCTTGCATGGGTGGGACCAGCTTATCTCTGTGGTCTGTAGTTTGGTTGCTTCCTGAGGGCAGGGACTGAACTGCACTAGCTTCGTGTTTCTAAAGTAGATGAGAAAACACCACATCATGAAAACCATAGAAACAAATTCACAAATGGTTAGATTTTTCCAGACACACGAGTGACTGTTGTTGAATAAGCTGGTGGCATAATCAAATGTATAGGTAAATGCTTCCTTGTGCTAGCAATATTCAAATAAATTAAGGGTTCTGTTTTGACAAACAGGAAAATACAGAAATGCCATTTAAAATATTGTAGAGGAAGATGTGTCAAGTTTCTAAAGTGAGTCAAAATTACTCAGGATGAAGAGAGGAGATGAATAGCTTTCTATTTATTGATTTGATGAGTACAAGAATCTCACTGAGGTCACTATTTGAATGAAATCATTGGAGAAACAGGGATAAAGAGATTTTTAGTTCTTACACGGAAACTAAAATGGATCTATGCCAGATTTATCCAGCCAAGTAAAAATTATGGCTCATGCCATACACCATTCAGAGAAGGCTATCACAAGACCATGTCAGAAACAAGATATACTCAGAGTTACTCTACAACCACAACAACGGCTAACTGCCTTCTTCGTCCAGTTACAGAAATGCTACTCTCCTTCACCAGTCTTCACATCAGTCATTCTTCATTCTAGGTAAAAATTGCCAATACATGCAATTGTTGATTTGCCTTCTGACAGCACACAATTTGGGCTTGGTCCTCACATTGCCTTTTGTGCTGATTAGATTCATCTACATAAGTTTAAGTTTGTTTGACTATGCTGTATTTCTCTTTACTAGCTCTTAGATAGGCAGCAATGTGAGCATTCAGTTGTAAATGCTCAGTAAATTGCAGCCTATGTGAACTAGAAGGTCACAGTTAGTTCAAATTAAAATATAGGTTTTTAGATTGATTGATACATAGGTGATCTTTAACATGCAGGACTCTAATAACATTTCCTACAGCAGAGTAGGAATGAGAGTACAGAGAGAAACACCTGAACCCAACTGTACAAATCCCAGATAGCCTAGGAATGAATGGAAGACTGGAAACCAAAAAGGTTCTAAATGATGTGCAATGTCAGATATGCAAAAAAAGAAAGAAAAATAAATTGTTCTAAAACAGAGGGTGTCCTTCATAAAATACCAGATTGCTGAACAGGATCGAGAGTGTTCCCCACAATACTGATGTGTCCAGAGGTGGAGCTTTCTGACAGTGTTAGATCATGAGGTCGGTCACTAAGCACTTTTAAAGGTGCCTACTTGGAAGAAGTCAGTCACTTGTAGCATAAACTGCAAGGGCATTTTCTTAGCTCCTGTCCTTTCACCTTTGTCACTCTCCACGTCCCTTCCACAACACTCTGGCTGTCGTGAACTGAACCATTTCCTCCATCATGATTCGCTTTTGTGCTGTCTTTGCCTTGGAGTCAGCTGACACTGGCTTGAAACCTTGAGTCAAAATAAATATTTTCTGCTTTGTGTACATTAGGCATTTAATCACATCACCACAAAGCTGACCAACACACAAATGATATGGAAGTAGTGTAGAAAAAACAAAATTATTCCCAATCAATAAATCCATTAGGGAATCAACTCAACAATACAGAGAAAATGATGTGAGCAAGCTAGTCTATTTAAAAGTTTTAGTTGGAATGCTGGAACATTTGAAGTATGAAATTAGTAAATATTTGAATATTCCAATTATTCAAATAAGCAACAAAATCTACACATTGGGCTAACAAAAGTCATATAACAATACATATAACACATCCATTTTTCAAACTCGAAGTTTTACACAGCAGCTGTTTTATGCTTGACTGTCCTGGCAGACACTATTATGAATTTGATCCAAAATTTTGCCCCAAGTTGTTGTGTGTATGGAAGGTGACTGAACCGTGGGGTGCCATACCCATGAGAGAATGAATCACCCACCGATGAGTATACTGACGGATGTTCTGAGAGCAAGTGGGGCCTGGCTGGAGGAGATAGTCCAGTGTATTATCCTGATTGAATCTCCTCATCCCCACCTCCTCCCTTCTCTCTCTGCTTCCTGGCTCTCACAGGTTTATCATATTTACCATGTCTATCTACCACCCTGTTTCTTCATAGGATCCAGCTGACCATGGCCTGAAACAATGAACCAACATAACCCTCTCCTCATTTAAGTTATGAATATCAGGTAGTGAGCTCTAGCAGCAAGAAAGGAATTAAGACAGACTCTGGGACTTCCAAGGAAATTAGTTAGAAATAAGTAGCTTATTTGGGATGATTAAACTTTTAACCCCTAATAATAACATGCATACATTCAGGTAGATCAAGACCATATTATGAAAAGTATTTAGATCCTGTGTAATGTGCCAACAGCTATGACAATAGTTTTTCATATTAATATAGTTTACTTACCCGAGCTCATATGTTTAGAAAAGTGAGATTTTACCCCAGATCCTCCTTTAGCTTTTCCTCTTATGTTTTTCTGGAAGAGAAGTGCAGTAATGGATGGATCCTGCAGTGCACACATGTGGCTACTACTGTAAGGGCCCTGGCTCGAGTGCGGGAAATGCCGTCCTTTGTTACTAGCATACACATCGTGCAGTCACATTGTAAACTATGCAAGTGTACTGCCCAGGTGCTGTTCTTTCTATTTTTGTGACAACAAATCCAGTGTCCAACGGAGAGTAGATGCTCAGTTTATGTTTAGTTTACTTAACTGAGCGTTTAACCTTGTTGCAGGACTAAAAATTAGCCTCTCAATCTTGGTTCAGTTTTCACCCAATAAACAAATTAGAAGCCTCTTCTGCTCCTTTTGTGGTTTACTAGTGAGAAAGTATAATTAAATCCAAAACAATGATTGCAGTTAAAGATCAACACTCTTGGTAGCATGGATTGTTGTCACTATTCAATCCTTCTGGGAATGTGATATCTAAGTTCAGTCTCTTACCCAGAAGAATCAGGCCATAACTGAGCTCCCAGGTGAACCCAAGACCACAAGGAGAAAAGAGACTAGGGTGTCAGAAGCGTGTGTTTTGCTTCCTCTCAGGTCTACCTCTGAAATAGACTATCTGCTAAGGCTAAAATACATTCTATTATATTATATTCCAAAAAGTCTTCCCACGGTTCCTGTGGGTGCATTTGTTTCTGTAAAATTTCACTCAGGCTTGCTTCTTCTTTTATAATCCCCAAAACCAGACTCTAGTTTCAATCAATGCAGTTAAATATATTTCAAGAAATAACCTTCTGGAAAATAAAAGCGGTAATTAAGGTGAACGATGTACTATTGAAAGTGTTTGACTTTCTGAGGTAGGGATTAAAGACATCAAGAAAGAATGCCAAGTGTAGC
Source organism: Hydrochoerus hydrochaeris (assembly GCA_004027455.1). Classification (NCBI taxonomy): domain Eukaryota; kingdom Metazoa; phylum Chordata; class Mammalia; order Rodentia; family Hydrochaeridae; genus Hydrochoerus; species Hydrochoerus hydrochaeris. The sequence continues at coordinate 26,156 of PVLA01002444.1, forward strand.
AGCATTAGAAAGGCCTTACACCCACCTCCAACCCTGTCTTGCCATTAAAAAGGAGCCTCAGATGCTAAGCTCTGAAATACATCACTGTGTGCATGAAAGCCACTCTTCCAGAGCCTCTCCCAAACAACAGCTGAGTGCAGGGATTAGGACTAATGCCTCCTGCAAAGTGAGGAATGCTACTAAGGCTGACTCTGATGCAGGAATCTTTGATAGCTTTATTGGAGTTTTCTTAAAACTAAACAGAAGTCTAAGACACCTTTATTCCATCTTCCTGCTTTCCTTCTATCTCTTTTTCATGTTAGACCAAAACTTATCATAGCCTGAGGCTCTGCCCAACTCTCTTAGCCTCAACATATTGCATATAACATGAATTTCCCTAATAAATTTCTTATATGTTTAATTCCATTCCATCTACTTCTTGGAAGACCTAAGGTAACACTTGCATTGTTCCAAATACCCAGAATGCTTTTTAGTTTCCTTACCTTACAGATACTTTGCCATGTAGTCTGCCTTAAACCATCATTATGGAAATCCTCATTACACTGTAGATGAGTGGTTCCATTATTTTATACATAAAATTGAACCAACGTCACTTTTCATTTTGACTCATAATGGGTCTTTTTTTCTATAACTTCCACTTAATTAGATATTCACATTTTTTGGTCAATTTTGGCAACCTACAGAGGCCCTACCACTCGATGAATCACGAATCGACACTTTACATACATTATTTGATTTAGTCCACACATTTAGTCCACAGCTGGGCTTTATGGTGAAAATTTATAATCCCATTACTCTGAGAGACTGAGGCAATTTGAACAAGATTTCACCTCAAAAATAAAAATTAAGAAGAGACAAGGATTGTACCTCAACGTGAAAGCCCTGGGTCCAGGCCTACACCATGCTAAAATAAAGGGGGCTCATGGAATTTGATTACTATACCTGATTTATACATGAAAAACAAAAACACTCAAAAAACTGGGAAAGTTGAGGGACTTTGTAATGTAATATGTGAGTGAAAGAGTCTAACATTCAGCTGGTGTCCACTCTCTTAAACACTGTGTTGGCCTGACTTCTCAAGCAGGTTCTGATTCCTTATGTTAGCTTTTCAGCACAATAAGAGCGAAAATATAAGTAAAACGTAGCCTTTATTCCAGGACGTGGAAAGAACTCTATGACTACAGCCAGCCTGGCATTCTCTGAGCAGAACATGGGGCATGGGATATACATATATACAACCTGACCGGGGTGGCGCTTAGGGTGGACATAGATCATGTGTGAGGAACTAATTGGGACCTTTTTGATGCCACTGGGAAAGGAAAAAGGAAGTTGTCACAGGGGAAGGAGGGATCCTTGATCCTGCCTCCCACCCCCATAATATTGTGTAACTTATTCTAGGGCAAAATTACTTATATTTTCTCTCTTATTGCGCCAAAAACCTAACACCTTACACTAAAGCTCCAGTTAAAAAGCCTATGTTCATTATCTCAGATAGGCTGCACAGCCTCCTAGAAAAGATTTATCTCCGGGCTCTCAGATGTCAAAACAATTAGGAATCTCCCTTCAGCTGGCCGTTAGACATATTCTTAATCCAGGGGAAGTCAAGAGATGGCTGGAAAAACTGTAAAGAATGGTCTCAAGTGGAGAATTATGAGGGTGGGTGACACCTACAAAGCAAGTGGCTTTGTAAAGCAAATGATCAAAGAGGATGTCCTTGAAAAAATTACACTTCCTCATTCCGCAAATGTTTGCTGAGTACCACTCTACATGTTCAATTCAAGAATTTGGAAAAACATCAATGGACCAGACTAAAATCTTTTCCCTCTTCAGTCTTACATTCTAGTTGTCATTGAGCAGAAAGATACATGATAAACAAAATTATCAGATAAAATGTGTAGATAAATTAAACAGTGCAAGCACTAAGGAGAAAAGCATCAGAAACGTAATAAAAGTTCATATCTGGGCTTGCTAATTTGCAGATCTTCAAGGTGACCAAGAAATACTGAAAAAAGAGTTTTGTTTGTTTAACAAAAGATTTTATGTATTTATGTTGCCCTAAGGTAGAATACCTACCTAGAAAGCTATCTTTCTAGATTCATGTATCTTACATCCATTTGATAAATGTCATATTTGAAGCCACATTTACTGGATTCCTGCCTTTCTTAACAGACTCTCTTCTTAGTGCTGAAATCCTGCTGTTTTCATTAGATTTTGTTAGACTTTAATACCACTGAAAAGTTCAAGAGGTACCTTTCCTCAGAAAGCAGTAGAAGTTGGGCAGGGTGGTATATGCCTGTAATCCCAGTGCTCAGGAGCATGAGGCAGGAGGAACACTGCAAGTTTGAGACCAGCCTGGGCTACAATGTGAACTCAAGGCCAACTTAAACTGCATAGTGAGAACTTGTCTCAAAAATACAAAAAAAGCGAGCAAGCATGAAAGAAAGAGAAAGAAGAAAGAAAGAAAGAAAGAAAGAAAGAAAGAAAGAAAGAAAGAAAGAAATTAAGAGAAAGAAAGAAAGAAAGAGAGAGAGAGAGAGAAAGAAAGAAAGAAAGAAAGAAAGAAAGAAAGAAAAAAAGAAAAAAAGAAAAAAAGAAAGAAGAGACAGAAAGAAGAAGGCAAAGTGAAAATCTGTGTTTTCAATGTCTCAGTCTCTTGTGAATATGTTTGAAAGTAAGGTGTGTTTCTCTGCCTTTGGTGGTGGCTGCTTTAGAAACCATGCTATAATCCTGCCAGAAGCAGCCTGAGTTTTGCTTGTGAATTTGGGCTCTATGTACCCTGTCTCTGAGTCATCTTCTGAAATGCAAATTTATACTTTAATCTTTAAGGGATATTTTAGCTACAGGACTGAACATAGTGCATGGTAGTGCAGCAGTCATCAAGCCGGGTATCCCGGCTCCCCCTGCACATCCCCACAGCTCTCCATCCTTATTGCAGATGTTTGTCCTTGAGCCAGTGACCAGCAACATTTTGGCCACCATACACACGGTTACCAGGTAACAAGCTACAAACACATTTGAAAAATTAACAACAGTAAGTTTTTAGAGCCTCTAAAATTTCTTTCACTAATGTTTTGTAGTTTTCTATGTACGTTTTTCAAATCTTTTGTTGATTTTATGCTTAATAACCTCATATTTTCATGTGATCATAAATTACATTTTTATTTTAATTTTAGAATAAGAATGTCTAATACATATCAATATAATTAACTTTGCATTGATGTTGTATTCAATAATGTTGCTAAATTTCTTATTTGTAACCAATTTTTTCCATATTTTGTTGGATTTTCCAAACAGAGACCATGTCAGTTGTAAACAAAACCTGTTTTACATCATTCTTCCCATTGGAATGTCTTTTATTTGTTTTCTTGCCATATTATGCTTATGGAACCTATGATACAATACTGAATAAAGACTTTGAGAGTAGATGAGCTTGTGCTGGTTCTAACCTTAGCAGGGACATTTTTGTGCTTCAATATTAAGTATAATGATAGCAACAACTATTTCCTAGATGACTTTTCTCGTTGGGGAATGTCTCTTCCATTTTTAGTGTGCTATAAGTTTTTATTGTGTCTCTTGGGGAATGCTGTATTTTATTGTTTAATATCTACTACCTCAAACCTATACATTTTGTCATTATACTGGTTGTTTCACACAGGATAGTAAATTCAGCCTCCATTACTCCATCGTGGCCAAAGCTGGAAGTCTATTGCTGCTTTTGAAAGATGAGCAAGCTGGCATGAAACAGAACCACTGGATTTTGTTATGGTTATTGTGACTGCTATTATTTCTTCTTGGTAATAGAGGTTCAGAGTCTATAGGAAAGGATAGTTGGTTGGATGTGAGAGTAAATAACCATAATGCTCCTTTCTGTCACTTTATATAATCTTCAAAGTGATGTTACTTTGTACTTTAGGTTTCTCATCTATACGTAAAATGGAAGACACTTATTTAAAAGAAGATTATTAACAAAATCAGCTGAACACAATCTATGACATATATCATATTGGTAACTTGTATAATTGGGAGGAAAGTTTCCGAATTTAGAATCAGATATTTAAACTTGTGTTGACTTAGTCCCTTTTCAATTATTATCTATCCTTCAAATTGATTAGTTACTCTAATGTTTAGTTTTCTATTCATCATATATATCTGCAGCTATATCTATAAATCTTACAAATTTAATTTGATTTTTCAGAAATCTCTGGAAAATTTGATTGCAGAGTATGTTTAGATAATAGATAATGCACTTCATAGCGATTGATTTTAAATCCTAATTCTCTTTTCAAATTCTACCATTGGCCATATCCCCAGAATGAAGCTCCTCTCATACTTCCTATTTTTTACACACAGGTGCTCTTGTTATACTACAGAAATAATACGGAACTCTGACTAAGGAAATCTGAGTCCTAATTCTGGTCATGACTCCTCTGTGATTCCTCTCTTTTCTTCTCTGTGAAATGAAGGTGTTGGACTAAGTTCTCTAATGAGTCAAACTTATTTGTTTCACTTTCACTAAGAAAACAATCCTATGTTACCTCTTAGGGGTTCAGAGCTGAAAGGAGTCATTCACCATATAGTCACAAACTAACGAGAACAGCAGGCATGCAAACAAACGACGGGTAATAAAACTATGAAAATATTCATTAGTAATTATTAATATTAACATGTATGGAGTATTTACTGTCTCCTGACTGCTCTGAAAAGGTCTGTACAAGTGTTATCTCCAATTTTTGCACAACTCCATGAGGTAGACACTAAGTACTTCCACTTTAGTAATTCAGAATCGGAAGTACAAAATGGAAAAGAAATTGTTTGAAGATTGTACAGCCTGAAAGTGGGAGGTCTGACCTCCACTCCTCAGCTGGCTCCAGGGTGTGCGTTCCTCGCCACGCCACTGAGCCTCTCCCACAGCAGTGAGGGCCCTGACCCGGGGCATGTGGAGGTGTTTCTGCAGGCGCAGGGGGAGAGCCTCAAGCAGGCCGGCCTGTGGAGGGCTGAGAACCAGGGAGGCGCCATGCTATGCCCCTCCTGCTTCTTTATGAATTACAGAAGCCGTGACACTTTATAACTTTAAAAAAAAAAAGAAAAGAACTTGGCTTAGTTGACTTTTCTAGTTTAAATGACAGGTCACACCATTTCCATTCTAGCTAATGGCTGTAGATTCAGCCAACCTGGAGGCTTCCGGGAGGATAATGATGAGGTACTGGACTTAGTCTGCCTGAGGCGCTGCCGCAGGTTTTAACTGCCAGGATCATTTAACAACCAGGACAGCAGGGGCAGTTCAGCTATTTTTAGCCTGCCATCTTGACTCTTTTTAAACCTTTTAATCAGAAGAAACTTCCCTAAGTGTTACAGCACTTTAAAAACATTAGAAGGAAGGCAGGAGTGGAGACATCTGGGCATCTGTGGACAGGTTCTTCCCAGCAGAGAGGTGAACTCTGACCTACACGAGGGCAAAATAATTAGTACTCACAGATTTGGAAGAGGGAAAATTTAAGTGCCAGTCAAGTGCTGTTTAACTTTTCCAACATTTCTTCTGGTTTTAATGAGAGGACAAAAAAGGGGACGCTTTAAATGGTTTCAGGTAGATGTCAAGATCATCAGTGTAGTCTTGTATCTCTGTCCTTCTAGACTGGGACTTTTGCATATTCCACTTCTCTTGGGTAGGAATAGGCAAGCTGGTTCCTGGCATTTAGTGCTATTTCCTCCAATAAGCTGTAAAAACAGCCAAAGAACAGTTTCATACACAGAGTACAAAGGTTTTGTGGATTGGTTTCTGCCACTTAGGGAATGTATTCTATAAAGGGCACATAGAAAACAGTAACGGACAAAGCCTTCTTTTTGTGACTTACATATTTGCTCACTAATTCAAGCAAATATTTAGCGAATGTCTACAGTGTGTATAGGGCACTGAAACACATGGATCAGAGAACCACAAACCCTGCCTTCGAGAAGCCACTGTCACATGCGAAGAGTAATGTGTAAGGGGATAATTACAAGACAGTGTGAAAAGAGCGCACCAAGGACATGCGCGCGCGGAAAATGCAACTACCCCAGGCTTGGCGTGTTCGCCCTGCTTCCCAGAGAGGAGCTTTAATGTGTAGCTCAAACTGAAGGAAGCAGCAGAAAAAAGAAGGGGAGAGGCGCTATCTCAGAAAAGGTTAGCAACTTGCAGCAAAGGAACTTTCCATGAACTTCCAAGGAGGCTGATAAAACACAGAGCTGGAAGGTAGGAGATAAGTTTTCTCCCACCAAGATTCATAACAAGAGGTTAATGTGAAATAATTAACTCCGTATTGGTCACCGTACTTTGGCAGTTTATAAGTTCCTAGTCTGTTGTTTGTTATAAAAATTATTTCTTGCTCAGTTTCCCTAAGGCACACATTTCCGAAGGGTATTTTTCAGCTTTTCCACATTTGTTTTTTAAGCAACAACACTGAATTAAGAGAAAAAGAGATACATATTAGTGGGCCTTTTCTGTGAACTCTGAATCTAAAGCATTGCTCTAGTCAGGTTGTATATAAAGAACACACAATGTAGAGCAATAAATAAAAAATTGCAGTTGTTAAAATATGGAGAGCTTTAATAGAATAAATACATATTAAGGAGAGGAGATGGTTAAGCTGGATGTAAAGCAAGAAACAGAAAGGAACCAAACCAACTGGAAGAATTAAAAAAATGCTTTTCAGAGTGATCCATAGACCTAGGGATAGGAATGCATAAAGGAATTATTTGACCACACAAATTATGTGACTGGCTGACACATGCCAGGCTGTAGGAAAGTTTGCGTACCATGAAAACATTCAGCTATATTTTAATGTAGCCTCTACAGTGTCAAAGTGGGCTGCAAATTGAGTTGGTTATATAAATGGAAAGCTACAATCTTGAATAAGTGAGAAGTGATTGGAAAAGGGTACCAACTAGAGAAAAGGAAATAAACTAGGTTATTTAAATACTCCAAATCAGACCCAGTGGGGATCTATTCTGGTTAAAGCTAAAATTTAGTGGATGATAGACTCAAAATATATTTAATGGCTAGAACTAGAAGTGTCATTCTGACCGAGTGTGAAGGATGGCCAACAGGGTGGGCCTTAGATGACTTTTAAGTTTCTAACTTCAGAGATAAAGTGAAATTTTATGAGCACCTGTCACTCACTCTCTCTTTTTCCCCCCAGGAGAATAATGAAGTGCAGAGAAGTTGGTTAGTTGACCTAATACTATAAAACTATTATCCAACCAACATGGGATGCTATCTAGACTCGAGTTATTAAAATCAAGTTCTGCCCCCGTGTGAGGAGATTGCTGTCTAGGCTTAGGAAGTGGGAGTAACATACAGAAAAAGTCCTTAAGTGTTCATCTCTTCAGGCCACCTGAAGGATATACTGCAAGATAAAATATCAAAATGTGGAACAGAAGTAGAGGCTTCTAGAATGACCCCTTTGCTCTGTTAACCGTGTGTGATGTTTACTTTCCCATGAATTACCCACCGGTGTTCTAAACAGCTCTTTTGTTTTGATCTTGCTCATCCTTAGTCACTCATCACAGCATTAAGCAATGTTACTTGGAAAATAAAATATAATTAGAAGTAATTCACACTAATTACGGCTTCATTGAACACACTGAATAATGAGATTGGTTATCATCTTTTTCTACATGTCAAGCATCTGTCCTCTCCTAAAACTTCCTCCAGCTCCCATGGCCAGGAATTTTTAACCCACAAAACAAATTTTATTGCTCAACTAAGTATTATTTGAAAGTTCTTTGTATCAAAATAAGAAAATGAAATAAGGAGAAACTATGTTAAAAATGAAGACACTTTAAAGCTCACACATTCTAGGCAGCAAAATGAAGTCATTAATCTATGGGGCTTTTATCCATTTTTCTCTCCTCATCACATAAACACAAATTTTTCTGTTACATTCCCAATACATTTGTTGGAAGAAGGAGGTGAGAGATGAATTAAATGAAAACCCACTCGATAATTCCTGACCTTTCCTTTAGCGTGACAGTTTTATCAATCAAGCTAAGATAATATGATGAGGATAAAAAGCTAATATTCTCTCCCAGTGAAAAAGAATCAATGACACTTTCACCCACAGCTTTATTGAAAAATGGATGGTAATGGCCCAAGCACACCTACCAGAGTGAACTGCTTGAAACTACATTTAGTAAACTTCTAAGAAGATGAAATATAACTGAAATTGTAGGGAGGCCCACAAAGTGGTGAACGAATATTTCTTAAAATGAATGCAATAAGCCTATTTTCCCAGCCTGTAGAGTGGCAGTGAAGTGCCATTTATGGAGAAGGAGAATGAAGGCTGTAAATTGTTTGAGCTCGCTGCTTTTCACGTTGAACATTCTTGTATGGTGATCCCAACAGTTTTAGCCCTTGGGGAAACTTGCTTCAACTTCTAGACTCCAACTATTATACTAAGGAGAGAAAAGAAAGACAGTTACCTATAAAATTTTTATCATAAGTAACTAGTGGAGTTTATAAGAATTAAGTACATTTGAAAAGGAGATTTCCGCCTCCCGGGGAAAAATTCAAGAACCTTCTATTTTCCCTCAAGTTACCTCATTAACCTCTAAGAAGAACTGTTAATCTTACAGTCAGAATGCAAAATACTGATCACGACACATTCTTGAGTGAATTGTAAATAAAATTATACAGTAACTGTTCTCCTGTTGCTGAGCAATGTGTTGGTCCTATAAAGCAAAGCACTCTAAGTTTGAGTCTGCATTTTGGTAGAAAGCTCATTAGGAGAAGTTTCCAATTATACTACTCCAAATTCCTGGATATCTGCATTGGAGTTTGCACTTGAAGAATGAGTAGTAATAAAAACTGAGGCTTACCTCATGTAAGCCTACACATGCTCAGAGAAACAGCTGGAGAACTGTCTTGTCATTTTTAAAAGATGTCTGTTTTCGTTTTCCAATAAATTCTAGGCCAAATCTGTCCTATCCCCTCTTCCAAAGTTGTTTTTCCCCTTCCTATTGGATTTTTTTAACATGAAGGGAGATAGGAGATCTCCTATCACATGAAGTTCATGATTTTCACTAAAGAATACTCAAAAATAAGGTTTAATGAAAATCAAGAGCTGTTAAAAAGCCCAGACATGTGAAAATGTATTCTTGTTATACTATGTTCAAAACCAGCTGTGTAATTTTCTGATCTGAAAACAAAATGAAAATGCATATATCCTTGTTCAAAAATCAGTAAAAGTTTCAAAATGGCTTCAGCAAAGATCAAACCTGGATTATTCTAATTTAAGGGTCTCCCTATGACTGCATAGATGACAAGCCCGTGAAGCGTAACTCACTGACATCTGTGGTCTTCACTTTAACCAAGTCTTCACCATGGGATGGGCTGCAGCCTATCCCAGGGGATGGAAAACTGTCACTTATGTCCCACTGCTGTGAGGCCTTTCTCCCAATAACCTAGTTCCAGTCCAATCACTAGCCAGCACTGAGCTAAGTAAAAAAAATCAAACCACCTTTATTCATCTTCTGTATCAAATTTGATTTGTGTTGTTCAGTCAAACTCTTCATATTCTTCTTTGTGTGTCCAATAACAAAATGTAGCATCATTGAAATAGAAAGGAATGAAAGTGTCATGCCACGGCAATGTACATGCACCCACGTTCTTAGAAGCACAATTTATAATAGCTAAATCTTGGAAACAACCTAAGTGCCCATCAATCGCAGAATGCATGAAAAAGATGTGGTATTTTTATACAATGGAGAACTACTCAGCTATAAAGAAAGATAAACTTGAGGACTTTATAGGTAAATGGAGGCAACTTGAGACCATATTAATAAGTGAAATAAGTCAAATTCACATTGGTAAATATATTATCTCTCTAGTGTAAAAGAAAACTAAAAGAGAAATAAGATCCAAAATATATAATAGATATTGTGATAATGAAAGAGAAAAAAGATGCTCAAAAGGAAAGAACAACTGGGATAGGGGAAAAGAGAAAAGGAAGAAGGGAAACATTATATGTAATATATATACAGTAGATAGCTATACACTTATCTCTGTTACTTCATGAAAAACAATGCTTTGTGCTTTCATTGTTTCATTGTTTGATTTTTTTTTCATGCCTAAGTCTTGTAACCTGAACAACTACTTCTAAGGTAAAATAAGCAATATATTAACTAGTGTCGATTTCTTACTATTTTTTTGAACTTCTATATCATTTCTTTTTTCTGTTTTGCTTTTTAAAGTAAAAATATATATAAAAACCATATTTCTAAGTTCTTGTTGGATTGTTGAACAGATCTGTTTGCAGTCTCACGGCTTCAATGTCAACTTTGTATGCTTTACTTTTGTAACTTGAACAACAAGGACAATATGTATTTCTAAAAGGATAATATGTAATTTATCAACTAGTGATTTCTTACCATTTACCTTTTTTAAAAAATTCTGTAATATTTCTACCCTTTTTCTGTTTAAATATATATATATATATATATATATATATATATATATATATATCCTTTAATCCTGAAAACTCTAATTTGCTGTGGATTCAGTTTATCATTCTGACAAAGTAGTTCTATCACCCTCTATGTACAGACTCCTTTACCCATTTTACCTTGTTAAAACCTGTTCTCGCTCAGTGCATGACCATATTGTAGGCCTCCTCTTTAAGTTCCATCAGGCTTCTTGCTCTGAAACTGACTATGCTACCTTAATTTCACTAAAAACAGGCTACTGCGTCCCCATATTCTGCATGCTTCTAGTGGTTCAGTGAGTTACTATAATACCAATCCCTTGGTCACTCATCCCATATGCTAATTTGAAACCTAGGACAAATGAAACTATCATAAAATTTAATCTAAGCAAAGATTTTTTTAAAAGCATGACACCTTCTGAACCATAATAGTGGTATAATCTAGAGGAATATTTCCCAACATATTCAATAAAGTGCTACCATTCCTTAAATTCTTTCACTGAAAAATATGTTAATTGCAGAAAATCATCTGACATACAGTCTCTTTGCTGCACATATTTTGGAGCTGTCAAAATTCATATGTTCATTATGAATCTCAGAGAAGAAATCTTGGTCTTATATTTTACAAAACAAACTTTTCCATCAGCTTCCCTAAAACTTGTTTTTTCCCAACATAAACAAGACACTTGATTCCGTTCTTCAAAACCTATTTTAGATATGCTAACCAGGACACACATTTTGTCTTCAGTCATAGAGCAGATCCTTTAAGTATCCTAGGACAAAAAGGACATTGAAGAAAAGAAAAAGAGAAAAGGGGTTCTTATAAGGTTTTCTTTCCTACAGGATCTTTTATTTCTAGTTGTGTAAATCCTACTGCCTAGGAACTTACATCTATTTGACAGAAATCTCTCAGGAAGAATTTAATTGTGACATCCTTTTGAAAGTTGTCTTGTGTCTTGACATAACACATAAAGAATTCTTGTATTTTTACAAAATATAGATATTTTCAAGGATGACAATAATTTACCTAAATGTCTAACACTTTATAAACACTTTTACATTGGGATTGGCCATGTGTGTCCACCTCCTCATTTAACAACAAACATCTGGGCTGCTATCCAACACTCAAGACAGGTCCTGTGCAATCTCCTTTGAATTTCCTATGCAAAGTATGTGGAGAACTTTTACCTTTGGTTGATTGTTTTTGCATGTTTCCAAAGTAATCCTCTCAGAATACTAAGAAGAAAAAGTATGTCCTTTGCATATTACTTTTCCAACTTTGCTCTTCTTAACTTTGTACCCTCTGATTACTGGGGAATCGTTATGACTCCACCAGGACAAAACATTTTAAGACTCTCTGCTCTTTCAACCACATAATATTTGTGTGCTTTTCTATGCTTTGTCCATAACCAGTGGCTCTGTTTAAGTTTCAGTTTGTCAACCTCCTGCAAGGAAAACTCCTCAGATTTTAAATGGAGCAGCACTGAATACAATGTATTTATCTAAATACATTGATACATTATTAAAACTGAGACATCAGGTACATAATACAATTTAGTTTTCTACATATGCAGCTCTTCCATAAAGTTTGAATATGTTTCATAAAGTCTTTGGATAAGGTTTAAGTACCACATGTACTTTTTCGTTGCCATGAAAAGAATGTGTTTATCAATTGTAATTCTTATCTAGTTATAAGTGCTAATAATTTTTGTATGTGGTCATTATACCAATGCTAATGAACTCTCATTACTTAAGGTGTTTTATTTTGTTCCTTACATTCCTACTACCAACAAACATATGAATAACAATTATTTTTCTTCTGGATTCTGGATATGAATTGGTTACAGTTTAGAGAACACACAAAAATAATGGTAAAGGGGAATAGATACTAAAAGTGAGAATAAAAAGAAAGAAATGAATTGTAAAAGTCTTTAAGATAGCCTTAACATTAAAACTTCAAAAGTTTAAAATACTAAAAATAAGAATAAAAATTTGATAAACATAAACTCAATTAATAATACAAAATTTGGACATGAAATACATCACTGGAGAAAATGTTAAAATCCTAAATATAGAAATGTCCTGATTGGAATCAATCAAAAATGACAACACATGGAAACCAGAACTGAGAAATACATGTAAATATATCAGAGGAAGACCAAAAGATTTTTAAAAATATGAAGGTGGAATTAACCAAAATGATATGTAAAGTGCACAGGTCTAACCGCTACATTTTTGAAATTCTAGAAGAACAGAAAACAATGAAAAAATCAGAAAATTGATAATAATTTCCTACAATTGAAGAAATACATGTGTTTTTAAATTTTAAAATGCCATGAGTATATATCAGAAAGGTAAAAATAAATTTTCATAAGAAACATCAGTGAAACTATGCAGCATCATATTACAGAGAAAAAACAACATTTTTAAAAGAGAAAGAGAGATGTTATTAAAAACAAAACTGCAACAACTAGACTAAGAGCAGACTAACAACAGTGGAAGTCAGAAGAAACTGTTTCATTACAAAATAACTTTTAACCAAGCATTTTACAGCTGATTAGTTGTGGTTCAAAGAACAGTGCAAAATTACCATTCACAGAGAAATTTAAATTAAAAAAAAGCTGAAGGATGTATTTGAACAAAAACATGAAATGCTGTTTGCAGTGTCACTGCTTGAATGTATACTTTGTGTGCTCTAATTTTGTAACTTGAACAACTATTTCTAAAAGGACAATATGTAACTTATCAACCAGTGATCTCTTACTGTTTATCCTTTTTTTTGAAATTCTGTAATATTTCTACCTTTTTCTGTTTTCTTCTTCTCTTTAAATAAAAAAAAAAAAAAACATGGAACGCAGAGGAGGTGTGGGACACATTGAGGTCATGGTGAGAAACCAGACTTTCAAGCCCAGCATCTGTTCCTCATCTGATAGTGTGCCATATCTGGTCACCATCAAACCAATGACATTATAGTTAACTGGAACTAGTAATGCACTGCCAGATCCTTAGTCCGCTCGCCCTTCTTATGTCTTCACCTATCTGCAGCATTTCACACATGTAGTTATCTTTCTCCACTCAAAACTTCTGCCTGTTTTGACACAGTACTCTGCAAGGTGAAAATGTGTCGTAATAGAAAAGTCAACACTTTGAACTCAAATGGAACTGACTTTGTATAAATCCTAAACCAAGATTCATTAGCTATGTGATGATGAAGTTACCTTAACATTTTTAGACTGAGTAACCCCATTTGCAATGTGGGAAAAATAATACGTATTGCACGATATTGTTATTATGTAAATTCACTGCTCTGTCAAAAGAAGCATTTATGTTGAACTTGCTATGTGCCAAACCAAGTAAGTGCGCTGGTATACAGGGTCCAAGTATAAGGTATTATAACCATTCAATACTCAATATGTTTGATTTATTGTATTCATCCCCCCACCCCTTTTTAAAAATACCCTTGTGGGTTTTCTCAATTTCCAACCTAATTATAATGATTTTTCTCACCTTCTACCTAGAAAAGTCTTATATATCTCCAGGGCTTGTGCTATCATTTCTATACTGAATGACTCTGGCCAATACTTAGTGTTTGTACTGTGTTTCTGTTTATCTTCTACAATTATAAACACACATAGCTTCTCAATAGTTGAAATTCAAAATGTTTAAACACAGCATGAAACCACCACCAAGGGCCAGCCCTGCCACCAGAACCCAGGGCAAGCCTGCCTCAGGGGTAGGCTGCCCCCAACCACCACCAAGGGCCTGCCCTGCCACCGGGAACATCAGAGGATCTCAGCAGGATCCAGTTAGTGTGAGAAAATTTGGAACTTTGCTCCCAGGTGGCAAACCTTGGACTACAGCGATTGACTGTATCAATGTGGTGAGTATACCCCTAAAATAAAGGTGTACAGGGGATAAATAGGGCCAGTAGTAAAACCCCCTCCAACTAACTGTAAGACTTTGGTGTGCCTGAAAAGAGTGTATGTGATCCCCTCCTACACATAGAAAACACCAGGCAGAGTGAAAATGACAAAACAAAAAAGCAAAATGCAGCCTCAAACATATAGTTCACCAAAGCAAGTATAGGAGACATTGAAATAGAGGACCCCAAAAGAAACACACCGGGAATCTCTGAAAAGATAGCAAGTGAAATAAAAAAACAGCTGCATCAGGCTATAGAGGAAATCAAATTAGAAGTACTCTCCTATGTAAAGATAGAAGTAACAACTTTAGTAAAGGAGTTGTTGAATGAAGCTAAAAAAGAACTAGAGAAAAAAGTACATGAGCATGGGAAACTGATTGAAACTTTGAATGAACAATATAGAAAACAAGCAGAATTCATGAAACAAACTCAAAGAGACATCCAAGAAACAAAAAATTCTACTGAAAGTGTGCAAAACCACCTAAAGGAAGCTGAGGATAGAATTTCGGACCTTGAGGACAGGATCACAGTTAGTGATCAGGAAAGAATAGAACTTTTAAAAATAACAAAGCAGCATGGAATGACAATCCAGAAGCTTCATGATGATGCCAAGAGCGACAATACAAGAATAATGGGCATTAGCGAAGATACAGGAGTCCAGGCAAATGACATACATAAAGTATTAACAGAAATAATAGCAGAAAATTTCCCAAACATGGGGAAAGAATCTGATATGCAGATAAGTGAGGCATATAGAACACCAAACAGTCACAACCAACATAAATCCACACCCAGACACATAATAATTAAGATCCCAGATGTACAGCATAAAAACAGAATATTAAAAGCTGTCAGAGAAAAGACACAACTCACCTGTCAAGGAAAGCCCATTAGAATCACGGCAGACTTTTCAGCACAAACCCTCAAGTCAAGAAGAGCTTGGAGTGAGGTATTTCAAGCCCTGAAAGAAAACAACCTTCAACCCAGACTGATGTACCCAGCAAAACTTTCATTCAAATGTAATGGAGAAACAAGATACTTCCATGACAAAGAACAACTGAAGAAATTCATGTCCACCAAACCAACCCTAGAAAGAGTACTGAAAGACATACTAGACAGAGATAAAAATGACCACAAAACAACAACAGAAAGAAACCACCAGGTAGGATAAGCAATTAACTAAGAAGAAAAGCAGAAAGAAACAACTGGAACATAACATGGCAAAGTCAAGCCAGTGCATATCAGTGCTATCCATAAATATAAATGGCCTCAATTCACCTATAAAAAAATAGATTGACAGAATGGATCAAGAAACAGGACCCCACAATATGCTGTATACAAGAAACACATCTGACCCAAAAGGAAACTCATAGATTAAAAGTCAAAGGATGGAAAACAGTATTCCATGCAACCGGAACCCAGAAAAAAGCAGGGGTAGCTATTCTATTTGAAGACAACATGAACTTCAAACCTAAAATGATTAAAAGAGATAGAGAAGGTCACTACATACTTGTTAGTGGTAAAATTCAAGAGGAAGAACTAACAATTATAAATATACATGCACCAAATACAGGAGCATCCAACTATATAAGACAGATACTAATGGACATGAAAAACCAAATACACAATTATAACAGGAGATCTGAACAGCCCATTATCACAAAGAGATAGATCAACTAGACAAAAAGTCAGCAAAGAAATAACAGAACTGAGTCATAGCTGTGAGCAATTGGACTTAGTAGATGTTTACAGAGTGTTCCACCCAACTACATCAGAATATACATTCTTCTCAGCTGCACATGGGACATTCTCCAAAATAGGCCATATATTATCCCATTAAATATTCTTAAGTAAGTGCAAAGGTATTGAAATCATCCCATGCATATTATCTGACCATAGTGCACTGAAATTGGAAATTAATGGCAAAAGAAATTGTAAAACCTGCATAAATACATGGAAATTAAATAACAGCCTTTTGAACAACCAGTGGGCTACAGATGAAATTAACAAAGAAATAAAACAATACCTACAATTCAATGAAAATATAGAAACAACATACTGTAATCTGTGGGATGCAATGAAAGCAGTCTTAAGAGGGAAATATATAGCAATAAACCGTCATATCAAGAAAACAGAATGAGCACAAATAAACAACCTAATGCTCCATTTCAAGCTTCTATAAAAAGAAGAACAAGCCAAACCCAAAGCTCATAGAAGAGAGGAAATTGTAAAGATTAGAGCAGAAATCAATGCAATTGAAACTAAAAAAACAATATAAAGAATTAATGAATCAAAAAGCTGGTTTTTTGAGAGAATCAACAAAATTGACAAACCCCTAGCTAAGCTTATCAAGAGAAAGAAAGAAAAAACCCAAATTCATGCAATAAGAACTGAAAAGGGAGAAATTGCTACAGATCCCATGGAAATTCAAAACATCATGAATACCTACTTTGAAAATCTCTACTCACATAGAGTGGAAAACACAGAGGAAATGGACAGATTTCTAGAAACATATGAACTACCAAATCTCAACCAAGAAGATATAGCAATTTTGAACAACCCAATATCAGCTACTGAAATTGAAAATGTAATTAAAAACTTACCAACAAAGAAAAGCCCAGGTCCGGATAGATTCACAGCTGAATTCTACAAGAAATTTAGAGAAGATTTGATGCCAGTACTCCTTAAACTCTTCAATGAAATTGAGAAAAAAGCAATCCTCCCTAAATCATTTTTGGTGGCAAGTATTACTCTGATACCAAAACCAGAGAAAGATCCAACCAAAAAAGAGAACTATAGGCCAATCTCACTAATGAACATTGATGCAAAGATTCTCAACAAAATACTGGCAAATAGAATGCAGCAAGTCATCAAGAAGATTATACATTATGACCAAGTGGGGCTCATTTCAGGAATGCAGGGATGGTTTAACATATGCGAATCAATAAATGTAATACACCACATCAACAGAGCCAAAAACAAAAACCACGTGGTCATCTCAATAGATGCAGAAAAAGATTTTGACCAAGTCCAACACATGTTTATGATTAAAAACCCTTCAGAAACTCAGAATACACGGCATCTACCTCAACCTTTAAAGGCCATCTATGACAAACCAACAGCCAACATTATACTAAATGAACAAAAACTGAAAGCTTTCACTTTAAAATCAGGAACAAAACAAGGATGTCCACTCTCACCACTCCTTTTCAACATAGTTCTGGAAACACTAGCCAGGGCAATCAGACAAGAGAGAGAAATGAAAGGAGTAAAGATAGGAAAGGAAGAAGTTAAATTTTCACTTTTTGCAGATGACAAGATACTCTATACAGAAGACCCAAAAAACTCCATTAAAAGACTGCTAGAGGTAATAAACAAGTTCAGCAGTGTAGCTGGATACAAAGTCAATGCTCAAAAATCAATAGCATTCCTGTACACAAACAAAAAATTCACTGAGAGAGAAATTATGGAAATAGCACCCTTCACAATAACATCTAAAAAAATGAAATACTTAGGAATCAACCTAACTAAAAATGTAAAAGACCTATATGCTGAAAATTATACTATACTGGAAAAGGCAATTGAAGAGGATATTAGAAAATGGAAGGACTTTCCTTGCTCTTGGTTAGGAAGAACCAACATTGTGAAAATGGCCATACTCCCAAAACTGTTATACAGATTTAGTGCAATCCCAATCAAAATACCATTGACATACCTCACAGATCTAGAGAAAACACTCCTAAAATTCATTCGGAAACAGAAGAAACCTAGAATAGCAAAGGCAATTCTAGGCAACAAAAGCAAGGCAGGAGGCATCACAATTTCTGACTTGACACTGTACTATAAAGCCACAGTGATCAAATCAGCTTGGTACTGGCAAAGAAATAGACCTGAGGATCAATGGAACAGATTAGAAGATGCAAGCACAACTACAAAGACACTCAGCCACCTGATTTTTGACAAAGGGGCTAAATATGTCCACTGGAAGTAGGATAGTCTCTAATAAATGGTGTTGGAAAAATTGGCTCTCTACATGCCGAAGACTGAAACTAGATCCATGCGTATCACCATGCACAAAACTAAAGTCTAAATGGATCAAAGACCTCAATATTAAAACAGAAACACTAAATCTACTGGAAGACAAGGTAGGTAGAAGTCTTGGAGACATAGGGGTAAGCAGAGAATTCATGAACAAAATGCAAACTGCACAGGAAACACTTCAAAGAATCAACAAATGGGATCTCACATTATTGAAAAGTTTCTGCACTTCAAAGGAAATCACCAACAGAGTGAAAAGAAAACCAACAGAGTGGGAAAGAATTTTCACCAGCAACCCCTCAGACAAAGGACTTGTGTCCAGAATATATAAAGAATTGAAAAACATCAAGCCCCCCAAATTCAAAGACCCTCTCCAAAAATGGGCATCTGAGATTTAACACACAGTTCTCAGAGAAAGATACAAATGGCAAATAAATACATGAAGAAATGTTCGCTATCACTGGTCATTTGAGAAATGCAAATTAAAACAGCATTCAGATTCCACCTTACTCCGGAAAGAATATCTGCAATCAAGAAATCAACTGATAACAAATGTTGGTGAGGCTGCGGGGGAAAAAGGAACCCTGCTTCACTGTTGGTGGGAAAGTAGACTGGTGCAACCATTATGGAAATCCATATGGAGAATTCTCAGAAGACTAGGATTGGAAGCCCCATTCAATCCAGCTATCCCCTTCCTGGCTATTTTCCCCAAAGAACTGAAAAGTTCATATCACAGTGATGTATGTGCACCCATGTTCATAGCTGCACAATTTGTGATAGCTAAATCCTGGAAATAACCAAGATGCCCATTAACTGCAGAGTGGATGAAAAAGATATGGCATTTTTATACAATGGAATATTACTCAGCTATAAAAAGGATGACCTTGAGGCATTCATAGGCAAATGGAGACAATTTGAGACTATCCTCATCAGTGAAATAAATAAGTATCATATTTATAAATATCATCTTGTGTCTCTAGTGTAAAAAGTAAATAAGAACTACAAGAGTAATAAAACCAAAATGTGTAATTGCTATTGTAAAAAAGAGAGGAAAAGAAAGTGCTCTAAAGGATATAACTGCATGTATGTTTGAGTGTGTAAAGTAGATGACCATATTGCTGAATCTTTGTTGGATCTTTGAGCAGAACTGTTTGTAGTCTGACTGTTTGAATATTTATACTATTTACCCTTTAACTTTGTAACTTGAACAACTACATCCAGGATGACAGTATGTAATTTATAAATTACTGATTTCTTAGTGGGGCTTTTTCTCATCCTCCTTTTTCTTTCTTTCTTTTAGAATTCTGTATTGTTGCTACCTTTTTTTCTGTTTTGCTTTTTTTCCTTCTGTTTAAATAAAATTTTAAAAATGTATAATTGCTATTGTAAAAAAGAGGAAATAGGAAGCGCTATAAAAGATATAGCTGTATGTATCTTTGGGTGAGTGGGATTGATGACCATATTTCTAGATTCTTGTTGGATTGTTGAACAGATCTGGTTGCACTCTCACTGCTTGAGTGTCCACTTTGTGTGCTTTAATTCTGTAACCTGAATAACTATTTCTAAAAGAACAATATGTAACTTATCAACTAGTGATTTCTTACTGTTTATCTCCTTCTCTTGAAATTCTGTAATATTTCTACCTTTTTCCTGTTTTTATTTTCTGTTTAAATAAAAAAAAACACAGCATCTCTCTAGGAGAAAGCATATTATATAAACCACCTACTTTCATGCCTGAAATGTGGACATTAGAGTGATACTACTCCAACTCACAGAAGCTCCTTTTTCAATGTCTGCACCAAGCTTGTCTTTACCTGCTAAGTGCTGTATTTGTATCATCAGCACCACTGCTCTCAGAACTGTGAAGTAACAGCTGCAGATATATGAGGTCCGTCTCCTTTTATTATTTGCAATCAGTCATAAACTCCTGCTACTGCATTTGTTGCCATGAATATTCCCCGAATTCACAATCTTCTCCGCAATAATGTGCTAGAATTTCATTGTTCTTTAGCGTCTTCTCCGACCTCTCTTACATAAGGATAGGCCTTAATCTTTTCAAGTGTCCATGTTTTTTCTACCATGTTTATCCCTTTTTCAGACCCATTATTCCTTCATTAATTGATAAATTACATTGCAAGTTTCTTAATCCACCTGACATTTATACCTCTATTTATTTGTGAAAAGTTGAATTTCCTGCTACTATATTCCACTAGTTTCTTGCCCAGGAACACTGTTGTTTCCGTATCTACTCCCCAGTCCCTAAATATCCCAAATGAATTTTCCCTGTAGCATTGACTCTGTCTCCTGCCTTTAATAACTGTCAGAGACATAAAAAGAAATAGGTCACTTGATGCATTCACATACTTTAGTAGAAAATAGCAAAATGATCAAGTCACAATAAAGTGTGATAATATGCTAAAACCAAAATAAAAATGAAGTATGCCAAAACAATATAGCATAATAAAAAAAGAAAAGCATACACTGAAAAAATTAGCTCAGTATATTTTTAATCTAGCAATTATGGTAGGATAAGGGAGACATGTGCAAATAAAATTATTATAGAATACCTCATTAGCAGGGCTCTGTTAATAATAAATCTCAGTTGTAGAATATTCTTAAATTTATGAAAAACAATTCATTATGTGAAAATGCACGTAAATATAGATACAAGTTACATAATGCAGCCATAGTACGGCTAAAGAGTGCAGGGTTGGTTTTTATACAGTGGTTTCCTATTCTTGAAAAACTAAACAGTAATGCATGAGCACATACCTTTTAATGAATATTCACCTCATATCACTTATTATGTATTACTTATTATCCCTCAAATTAAGTAACAAATAAGAGCACTCATTCTGTGTAAACTGATATTCAGAAAAGAGGTTTCTCAAGATCACAATGAGAGTAAGGAATAGACTATATTAAAAATACTACTGCAGGTTATATGGAATTGTATTCATTGTCTAGGTAAGGATTTCTGGGCTGTAACATTACTGAAAATGTTGTAGGAAGCTCTTCAAAGCATTGTATTTCTCAGTGTCCCTCTACATCCCAATGGCTTGACTGTGATACCCATTAGTATCCCTACGTATTGCCAAACATATCCTGAGGTAACAAAATTGCTCCCAGTTGAGAATTAGTGTTTTATGTGAAGAAACTGTATATCAGACTGTGTTTTATAGAACACCTCCAATATATACTTCTTCAAATAATCACAACACTCATCTTGAGACATGTAAGGACAAAGGTCCATGTACTACAGTTTCCTAGTCATAGGGGGACTGGGATGAGGAAAGAAGGTAAAACACAAGGATGAAAAGAAATAAAACAAAAAGAGAAAATACTGCAGTAGCAGGGATTAAGCTCAGGACCTTGTGCATAGATCAGTATAGGCTCTACCACTGAACTTGTTTCCCTGGGCCAAATAAATGGTAATGTGGTATAACTAAGGAAATTTTTAAAAAGTTCTCCTATATGCCCACATTCCAAAAATAGTGAAATACAACAGAAACCAATGTTTTTCTGAACTTAATTGTATAGTCCTTGTTATGGTTGATATATTGTGTCAACTTGAGAAGTTCAGAAGTTTAACTGAGGGACTCAGCAGGGAGCCAGGTTTCTTTCTTTGTAAACATTCTCACCCTGTGCAAGAGGAGGGTACAGGGATTTTGTGAGGGCTACACCTGCCCTGGAGACGAGGAGTGGCCTGTGTACAATATAAGGGAGGAAAAGAGGCTCACTCTTCCCCTTTTGCTCTGGCCATTGCCTTGAAGTGTTGCCCCTGTGCCCTGCCACCCCGCCTAGGAGCCAGCTGAACATGGACTGAAACCTCCACAAACAGTGAGCTAAATAAACCTCTTATTCCTTCATTTTGGGTGTTGGGTGTTTTGTCCCAGCAATAAGGGAAAAGTAATCAAGACAGTACTTTCCATTTTTTACATTAATTTTATTGCTACCTTTTAGGTATATGTATGGTCACATTTATCATAGGGAACTGTACTTATAATCTAGCAGATTATTCTTTTTTTCTCCATTCTTCTCCCCTCCTTTAAACTATTCTTTCCCTCCTTATTTACAAAAGTTTGCTTCCATTTTTTTGTTCTATACATCTTGCCCTTTTACCACCCTTTCCTTTCCCCTATCTCCTCCCTTATTCCCCTTTCCATTTGAACATTTTTTTCCTATTTTCCAATATGTAGCATAAATTTTGGTACTTTTTTTGTGCTTTTGGTTTCTCACACAGGAAAGATAAGGAATTAGTTAAATATGTGTGTCAAATTTATTTCATTTAAAAGTATAGTCTCAAGAGGCATCAATTTTCCTAAAAATGTCTCAAGTTTATCTTTATGGCAAAGTAATACTCTACTATATATAAAAACCACATTTTTTTATTCATTCATCCCTTGATGGGCATCTGGACTCTTTCCGAGATTAGCTGTTATGAACTGTGTTGCTACAACATGGGCTAATTTGCTCCTGAGTACTGCTCCTCCATCTTCCCAGAAGTGATTCTACCCTTTTCATTTCACAAGTCAATTTGCTAAAAGATTTGCTGTACCATGATGTTGAAAGCTATTGACATTTATTTGGCCCACTAGATATTACCCCAAATATCTACAACATCCTTGTGTATCCATATTCATAAGTCACTATCAAGATCATGATGCTTTAATAGAAAAAAATGTTTGGAGTAGGAAGTACTGTTTGTAACTAATTGTCTTTGATATATTTGAGAAAGTTATTTTGCAAGTGGAAAGTGATTGGCTTTGAATAAATGCTCTACCTAGCCTTCTCTCATAAAAATATCTGTATCCACAGATACATAATCCTGGGAAATTTTCTAAAGCAACCTTTAGCATTCACATACACATTGACTCAGATGAGAATGAGCAAATTGATTCACATTAGAGAAGAAATTTTAAACATGAAATTTCAAGTAATTTTAGCCTTAGAAAACAAGAATTCCCACAACAGAAAGACCAAATGATAGCATTAAAGAACATGTAAAGTAAATCTTAAGTCTTTGCCAATGTAAGTAGAATTTCAGTATCACAAAGGTTTGTCAATTTTCATTGATTTGTCCATTTAACAATGAGTGACTGCCAAGTTTGAAGCACTGTTGTATTTCCAGCAGAATTCAGCATGATATAAACCCTATTGTGGATTTTAGCATCTAACATGAAGTATTAATCGATCAGTATACACACACACACACACACACAATGTAACAACAGTGTGGTGCACATAGTTGATGAGATAGTGTTAGAAGATTAAATGGAATGATTTTACTTAGCTTGAAATGCATTAGAGAAAATTTCCTGTGTACCAGTCAGTTCAACCTAAAAGTGTGCTAATAAACTGACAAGACAGCAGAGCTACACATGGTGACACACATCTGTAATTCCCAGTACTCAGGCTGATACTGGGAGATCTCTACAAGTTTGAGAATGAATTAGGCTACTTACTGAGGTAAAGGCCAGCCTGAATTACACAGCGAGGCCCTACTTCAAAACAAAACAAGCCCAGAAAGGACTGCATAGAACAGAAGGAAATGTTTCAGAGAGACATAACACTGAAAGAATACATGTGGTTAAGTACAGTATGTTAGAAAATACTGTAAAAAAAAGGGAAAATGAAGAACTTTTAAAAGGAATCTTACATGATGACATTTCCATTGTTCGTATATTTCTCTGGTTGCAATGTAGAGAATCCAAGTCATATAGAGGATATTTTGCAGAGGACAAGAATAAATGTGAAGGACTTGTTACAGAACCCCAATTAAGAGATTAGACAATGTAGATTAGAGTGCTAGCAACAGAAAAGGGAAGAAGTGCATGGATCTAAAATGGAACTTAACTATCATAGGTGTTGACTTACTACAAAAGATAAGGAAACTAAGATGATTCCTAAACTTTTTTCCCTTGAAATCCAGGTAGGGTTATTCAGTGTGATATACAAGATTGAAAAAAGATGAGTGTAGGGGGAACACTGAACAGGTTATGCCATGAAGCAGTGTCACAAATCTACCTTAAGTAAACATGGTGGACACCAAGGATTTACAAACTTACTACCAACTCATAACCATGCCTGATATTAAATACACCTTCAACATTCTCACATGGAATCTAATCCAACATTTTGGAATTCTATCTTGAGTTCTTCCAATTCCAGCAGACTTCATTCTTTGCCTTTTTTTCTGGATTCTCTTTACCTACTGTTCATCTCATCATAGTCAAAACTGGTTCCCTAATGTGGTGAGATATAAGTTCCTGTTCACTTAAGTCAATCATTCCTTCCTAACCAATGCTATTTAATGTCTTATCAAGAGTGCCCTTCCTTTCTCCAAGTTTCACTCCTCTCTGTGAAGGAAAATATAAATATTACCCACCAGGCCTATGTATTCAGATATCTGAGGAGAAAAGTTAGCAAAGTTCTGTTCACACATTGCTTGACTGTTGAAGCAAATGACTGACACAATTCTCAAACTAAAACATTTTAATATGGCAGTCTCATAGCAGGAATGAGACATCATCATTTGTATAGAATGTTACTGCTTTGGGAAAATCACAGTTACCACTGACATTCCTTTTGCAAAATGGCTTCTTTTGGATTGACTATTAACTATAGTGAAACAAATCTTTAACAGCAGTAAGTAGGTTCCTTCCTGTGATGAGACCTCCAGCTAAGTGTTTAGATTGCTGTCACACGCGAACCACTGACCTCATGTCAGTGGTACTGATAAGCCTATCACCGGTTCCAGCAGCATTACTCACTTGATTTTTCTAGAATTCTAACTTGTAATATAATCTAATAATACCTATTTTTACGTGATAGAAAGATTTCATTTGTTAAAATTGCTCTTGTTGCAATAAAAATTTCTGCTAACAAAGTACTCAATTAAAAATATGTGATTCACAACAACTGGGATCTCTTCTTATTAAAAGGTTTTTATACTTCAAAAGAAATCACCAAGAGAGTGAAGAGAAAACCCACAGGATGGGAAAGAATTTTAGCTGGCTGTCCCTCAGACAAAGGAACATACACAGATCTGAAAAATATCAGGTCTTTAAAATTCAAAGACCCAATCCAAAAATGGGCATCTGAAATGAACACACATTTGTCAGATGAAGAAATACAAATGGCAAAGAAATACATGAAGACATGCTCAACATCACTGGTCATTCAAGAAATACAAATTAAAACAATATTGAGATTCCATCTCACTCCAGAAAGAATGGCTGCTATGAAGAAATCAAAGGATACCAAATGTTGGCAGTGCTGTCAGGAAAAAGGAACCCTTCTCCACTGCTGGTGGGAGTGTAGACTGGTGCAACAACTGTGGAAATCAATATGGAAATTCCTCAAAAACTAGGATTAGAAGTCCCGTTTAATCTAGCTATTCCCCTTCTGGGTATTTTCTCAGAACAATTGAAAATATCGTGGCACAGTAATATATGTATATCAGTGTTCATAGCAGCACCATTTGTAATAGCTAAATCTTGAAGACAATAAAATCTTCAACCACAGAATGGATAAAAAAGATGTGGTTTTTTTATACCATGGGATGTTACTCAGCTATAAAAAAGGATGACCCTGAGGCTTTTATAGGTAAATGGCGGCAACTTGAGACCATACTCAAAAGTGGAATAAATCAAATTCACATTTATAAATAGCATATTGTTTCCCTGTTATAAAAAATAATAAAAAATAACAATCTGAAAGAGTAACAAGATCCAAAATATACAATAGATATTACAATAATGAAAGGGAAAGAAAGTGCTCAAAAGGATAGAACTACTGGGAAAGGGGAAAGGAGAAAAAGAAGGGAAAAGAGTATATCTGTTGGTAAACATACATCAGTGTGTGTGTGTATATGTGTGTATGTGAGATACATAACTACACTACTAAATCATTCTTCACTACACTACACTACATTTAATCATTCTCAGTTCATCAAGAACAGTTTGTGCCGTCATTGTTTGATTGATCACTTCTGTGTCTCTATTCTGCAACTTGAACAACTAGTTCTGAGACAACAATGTGTAATATATTAACTGGTGTTAATTCCCTACTTACTTTTTCTTTTTTGAAATTTTGTATCATTTCTATCGCTTTTTTTCAGTTTTGATTTTAAAATTTAAAAAAATGTTTAGAAAAAAGGTATGTGATTGAGTGACATGGAAGTTCACATTTCCTCATGCTTTTAAGTAGATAAGAGGCCACACTGTGGCTACTCTGGCTGTATCTTACCATTTTTATTCTCCTTCTTTCTCGGATGTTGTATGATACAGTAATACTGATCACACCATAGCACAAAGCAAATATGTGATTTTTCCTGTACTGTGAATTGTGAAGATTTATAGACTTCTGAGGACATTTATATGTAATCAGTTAACAAACTGATTACAATCCCCAAGAAAAAAAAGAAAATAATGTATTGGTTAGTAGTCTCTTGATTTTACTTCTGCTGCTAAATAAAGTGTGTTAGTTTCATAGCATGTGATTTCATTATAGGGATTATCATGTAAAAAGGCTCACAAAGGCATTTAAATACATGTAGAAGCTGAGTGAGACATGAATCCTTGTAGGACTACAAACATAGCTGCCATTAAAATTCAAATTCAGCCTTCATTCTTTATGTGGTATTAAGCATCACTGCCCTAAAACCTGGAGTATTTGTGACACTGTTTGGCAAACTGGAGAACCAATCACTAATAAAAGAGATGAGTAATTAATAGTTAATTCATTGCATTTCCTGTACAACTAACCTAGGAACCCTGTTTATTACCAAGAAATATAGCATATTTCACTAGCTATTGTTTTCTGTTCTTCTTACTATAAAAGATATTTTGATTTCTCCTAACTTAAAAACAAAAGCAACAAAGAAATAATGATATCCATTATGTTCTCAACAGACTTCCTCAACTCTTCATAGTTAGCTTATAAAAAGAGGTTCTTCTTCACTATCTTTTTGTGTTTGCTACTATTACATTTTTCTGTTTATAAAAGATTTTAATATCAAGTCAAACAAAATTTACATGATTAAAAAGCTTTGCCATGTATTTGATTTATTTTACTCAATTTTTATAGTACGTAATGTTTACCTTCCTTGTGGGCAGCTGGTGCATTTACATAACATACTTTAATTCCTTCTTCATCCTCTTTCCCTCCCTCCCTCCTCCTCCCTCTGTCTCTTGATCACCTTCCCCTTTGAAAAAGGTCTTTCTCACCCACAAACTTTTCATCCTACAACAAATCCCATTCACTAGCAGAGAAATTATTCATATCAAAGATTCGTACTATAGTGACCCTACAGTTTATCGTCTAAATCAGGGTACTATTGGAAGTAAAAAAGCAGAATTAGTAGTTAAACATCCACTGGGACTTTCTAATCACATTCTACACATGACCATGGCACATAAAATCTAGCAGACTAACAGTGTGGACTTGCCCTTTCTGCAAACATCAGTATTGTTGGCTGCGACTTCTGTTGTGCAACTCTGTCCTCTCTCACTTTATGAGACACCCACTATCTTAGGTTTCCTACCTACCATTTTGTTTTCCTGCTACCCATATCATTGTTCTTTACCAGCTCTTTTTTATTTTTTCTATTTATTAAGTGATTTTATTTGTAAGTTGTCTTTCCTGGACAGTTTCTTTGATCACAACAGGCAAACTCCTGGTTGTTCTCACTTAATCTCATAATCTCAATTTCACTGGATGTTAGTAACTTCCATGATTCCAGACTTGTTTTTTGCTCAAAGCTTCAGAATCATATTCAAACACCCAATTGGTTCATACCTCTTGCTGAGACACAGACATATCAAAATCAAGTGATTAGGGCCAGGAATATAGCTCATAGCACCTGCCTGGCCAGTGTGAGATCTTGAGTTTGATTATTGGTACCCACTCAAAACAGTGATCAATTTAGAGATACTTCCAATCCAAAAGCACATTCTATAATACCCCAAACTGTGATGACTTATCCATTATTTCAAGCAATAAATTTGAATGACAGTAGCTTTATTAAGGGTAATTCTGCCTGCTGTAAACTAACAAATTGAAATCTCAAAGTTTAAATACATACACAAACATAAAGAGGCATGGATGTACTTACACATATACACAGATACACACTTCTCATTGATACGAGAGTCCAGAATGGATCTATGAGATCCACTCTCATAGATGTGCCCCACACTGCCCCACGCTATACTCCAGAATACAAGCTCTGTTGTCAAGTAGGTCTGCCATCTTCTAATGTGGTTCCACACCCATCCTGACAACATCCATCCAAATAACTAGAGGGTAAAATACAGCAAAAAGAAGCTACAATCTTTTATATCTCCTTTGCCCATCAATTTTTACTGTTCACATGCCATTGACAGAAATGAGCTTCACCTAGATGCAAAATAATTAAGAAACCACAATTTACTCCATGCCAAAAAAGAGGAGCTGTCTTGTACATCTAGCCAGGATCTGCCACAAAATCTTATTCTCTTTCTTCTTCCCCACCCCATGTCCAATTACCTATTTAATTCTGCCACATTCTTATTTAAGATGCACGGTTTTCACTTTTACACTGACAATTCATTCTTTAAGATTCCTCAGTTCTTACATGATTTTACAAATACCCATGCTTTTTGTCACTAGTACAATGCTTATCTTCAAAATTTAGATTGATCTTATTATCTTACTTGAAATCTTGATACCTTACAATAAAACTCAAATTGTTCAATCTAGAATAAAATTCTTTTTTCTATTGTAGGCATTCCTAGATGCCCCATCACATATCTTGAAACATGTTCCTTGAAACTATTCAAATCATCTCAAAAAATTCCTTAAGACTCTAATTTTGTGTGCTTGAAAGTTTTAATTTTTTCCCATTTCTTTAAATGTTTGTCCACTATTCAGTCCTTCATTCCAAGTCAGGTGTTAGGGAGACACCTAACTTGTTCTTGGAGACAAGGATGTAAAACTCTGTTAGACTTCCCAATGACACATTATTCATATACAAAGCCATCTTCTATATGTCACACTCTGATACTAAACTATCAACATTATTAATGCTTACTTATCTGCTAGTTTTGTAGAATGCTGATAATATAATATATATGACATAAAACCTAGATGAATTAATCATTAAGAGTCAAGAACAACTGAACCTTTGACAATTTCATCTCAATAGTATAATTCAACTCTTCCTTTCACTGAAATTCAACTCACAGAAAACAGATGGTCAAATCTAGATGATCTATAAGAAGGAGACATAAACAATAGATTTATGTTGCAAATAATTAGATGAAATCACTGAGTGATAAACTCTATAGTGTTAGCTCAGCAACTTTTGACTCACTTTTTAATTCCTAAATAACTAAATCTTCTCTTTAGAATATTTTCCATGTATGTATCTCCCAGTTTTCTTTTCTAATATATTTGTATAAGTTTTTGTCCCTCTTATATGGATTTATCATTTTAACAAATGTCCCTACTTTCCTTTGTCTTAAAAATCCAACGTATATATTATTACTAAGATCTCTAAAGCAGCATCATTAGAGTATTTTCATTATTACTCTATTAGAATAACAGCTCTACAGATAAAACAAATTTTGTTGATTTCAGGAAAATAGAACTGAAGGACCTAATGTAGAATAAAATAAGTGAGATACAGAATGACAAGTTACCACATTTTCTTTCATGTGTGAAAAACTGACAAAAAAGAGAGAGAAGGGACCTAAATATAAAGCAGCAACTCTTAGGGAATGAGAAGGCAGCTGAGGGACGGGGAGAAAGCAAAGCGCGAGGCGGTAGCACAGACCTGAGCACTGCCTGGCGGATGCGCGCATGAAAACTTACAGTGAACCAGTGCAACTAGCTTATGTTAATAAAAACAGTGTGTATTATAAATTGGTAAATATTTCAAAGTGAAATTTTCTTTGACATAACAATAGCCTCAAGAATACAAAAAGGAAAGAGCAAAGTTTACTTTGCAAATTTGAAAAAGAACATGAGTTAATATCCTACCTTCTATGCTTTAATACTCAAGGAATGAGTTGGATTCTTTAGTTTGTAGAAACTATTGAAAGTCTTCCCTAAACACATTCTGAGGGAAATGTGGAAGATGGGATGCTTCTTGGATTAAGAGTAGCGCAGAAATAAGGGATGCTTCATTCATTATTCAAAAGGTCACAGAAGGAATTCAACGCCCTTTACTTCTGACTTGAATTCTTTAAAGTACACAGGATAATACTAAGGGGCTCAAAGAGTAAGCCCAAAAGGATAAGCTTAGGAACAAGCCTTTGCCGCAAATTGTGAATATTGTCTCATTAATCATAGTGAGAAAAAAGGAGTGAAAAGAATTGATGTAAACTGTCTAAAACAGTACTCAGCTGTCACTCCTGCAAGTAGAGCAAGTCTGCTGTACAATGACAACTGGATCCAGTATCTTCTTTCGGGAAAAAAATGAATTCCAAACCTACTGACGCTCACCTCCAAATTTAACTTTATTAGACTCATCACCCTAATATGAAATATTTTTTAATCATGACTATTATAGCAGTGCTTTAAGCGTGTCTTTATTGCTTTATTTTTTTCTTTTTATTAGATGGTAACTGTGCTAATTCCATTCAACTATTTTGAACAAGATCTCTCTCCTTTTTGCCTCTCACTGTTAGGAGAACATTTGGCATCCAGTCGTTACAGCTGATAATCAACATTAAGTAGAACATTAGCCAGAAAGGCCATTTAAAACTCAGTGGAACATTAGGCAGAGAGGCCATTTAAAACCCTGAAAACCAAAATCACAGAAATGTTTCTTCATGCCATAAGTGCATACATTATAGTCTGAGTTGGTTAGTAAAGTCAACCAAAAAATGATTCAAGAATGTCCAAATGGCCATCATAATAACACATGCAATAAATTATTTGATTATTTGTATCCATATACCAAATTTGTGGTATTTGTAATTTAATGTCATGTGATCAGAGAAGATACATACTTTTTATCTTGAAGTGTTTAAAATCACTGGGATTTTCTGACCTGGCCTGTAGACTCCCCTGCAGAGTGTTCTATGTGCACCTGAGAGAATGAGCAGCTGGTCTCATCCTTTCTTTTATACTGAAAAATATGTATTTTGCCATGGTTGGTGGAGTGTTCTGTAGATGCCTTAGGTCTAGGTGGATTAAGATGTTAAATATTGTATTTCTGTGTTAGTTTTATTTGTATTTATTCTGCCTACTTGTTCTACTCCACCTTGAAAATGGAGTATTAAAAAGTGAAAATATTGTTGCACAGTCTTTTCCTCTGTTGAAGTTGATTTTTCTCTATATATTTGGAACCCAAATTTTACATTCATGGATGTTTATAATTGTCACATTTTTCCTTTTTTCCTTATTTTTTTTATCAACATGAATGTCCATGTTTTCTAGTAATGATTTTTTTAAAAATATAATTTGCCTGACATTAGTACAGGGACTCCAACTCTCTTTGGATTGCTGTTTTAATGCTTTACACTTTTCTATCCTATTTTCAACCTTGGGTCTTTGAATATAATGTTTTTCTTACAGGCAACATACTCTTGAGTGACATTTTTGTCTCTTTCTTGCCAATTTCTACACTTTGATGGAATGTTTGATCAATTATATTTAAATAAAATGGAAATGTACAGTACTTATAAGGCAGTATACTTGGCATTTGCTATTTAAGTATATCTTATGTCTTTGTTTTTCTATTCCCACTTTATTACCATTATAACTTTCTGTTAGATATTTTCTAAAGTTTCATATTAATTTTCTTAGTTCTTTGTGTGTATATTTGTGTTATTTTCTCAGTAATTTTTTTGTGTAAGATTAGCACCTTAAAAGGATATAGCTCAGATTCATGATATCATAATATTAACTATTATTCAGAAGTGTTACTTTAACATAATAATGAACATTTGCAGTTTCTGGGTAAAGATATGCATGTATTTTTCTTCATACCTAAGCACACGCTATACATATTTTAAAACTGTTTATATTATGTTCTTAAAATTCACTCTTAGGATAGAGCCACAAATCTCCTTTAGGAAAAATACTCACTCTGTAGCTAGTAGATTGACTACTCCATTCCCCTAACTTTTATCTGTTGTTAGTATCTGTGCTATGGTTAGCCAGCATTTTTCACATAGGATGATGGTCTTTTCTTTTGAGAGTTTTAGGTCCAGAATTCATTTTTTGAAAGAGTTATTATTGATGACTTTAAATTTTTACTAACCAATATATGCAAGAGAATTCAGCACAACTTTCATTCTCCTCTCCATGGCTTCCTTTCTTCCCTTGATCATTGCAAATATACTCACCATGGGCAGCGAGGATCCAAACTCCAAGGAAATGATGACTTTCATTTTTCTTCTCTCAGTAAATGTATGAATTAAAGCTAGAAAAAACTTTAAATATATATGCATATGTAAATATGTCTCAAATTGAGAACCTGATCTCTGCTCTTCTCCCACATCTCCTTTGGTAGGACCAGTCATTAATGAAATGCCTACTTCATTCCTCAACATTCAAGCCCTTTCTGTGAATTCATATTTATTACTTCTGTACTAAAAAACTGAAAATATGAAGGTAGCATTGGAATGGAAGAGAAATACTCTAAAAATAAAAAGCAAGGAAACCTCCTCATGCACACATCAAAGAGGTTATTAGTGTAAATGGAAAGAGTCACTTGACTGAAGAAAGCACATGCTTCCACACAAAGGGCTCTTCATCTGAGGGCTGTTCACATCCCAGGGATAAAACCACACAGATTCTCTGCACTTCTTAATAGAATGAAACCCAAAAATACCAGCTCTCCTCCATTACCTGGTTTAACCAATTCACCTAGGAGCAAAGCTTTTTTTCTCAGGAAGATATGTGAACCTGATTGTCAGTTGTGTCATCTTTATGGTCTGTTCCTATTACATTGGCTTCTAGCCCAGTCCTGTGCAAAATATCACTGAGAAGAAAAATAGCTTGGTACCCTTGGTTTCATTTCTAAAATATGAAACAGAATCCATTTTTGCATCAGCCAGCTTAAGCTAAGTTAGCATATGATGATAAATGATACCAAGTAATAACTACAGCAATAAATTTATTTTCCTTTACATTAATATTGATTATGAATATTCAGGTTTGCTGCCTGTCACTTGCATTCAGGAAACAAGAAGCAGCCCCAGTAGTTTTAAATATTGCTGGTTCCATGTCAGAGGGAAAAGACATGGGAAAGTAGACACTAGGCATTACAGTTTCTTCTCCCAGGTAAGCACATCAATTCTGCTCACAGTTACTTGAATAAAGCAAGTCATTCATCCAAATACGATGGCAACAGGCAAAAGATACACACAATCTTCTTGCCATATGTGGTGGACCACACAAAGAAATGTGCAATGGAAGCCTAAGATATATTATGGAAAACAATACAATCTGCTACAATATTGATGAATAGACATCTGGTCCAGAGAATCAAAGCTCTAAAGCATTTTTCTAATAGAACTTTCAGCAATGATGGAAATTTTTAAATATGCAATGCTCAAAAATATAGCATTTATGGAGTACATTTTTTTGTTGTGAGTGGGGGGTGCAAATGGGTTAAACTTTTTAACTTCACTTCTTTGTGTGATTCTTAGTTTAACCCATTTGCACCCCCTACTCACAACAAAAAATGTACTCCATAAATGGCAAATGTAAGACCATAATCTAGTAAATCTCAATTTTTATGTTATTTAGTAGAGACTGACACATTCATCAGAAACCTAAATATCACCACATTTAATGAATCAATGAAATTTTATTATATCTTCTTGTTATGTATCTTTCATGTACCTGGAATGAAAATAATGACAGCCAGACTGGCTATCTCAGATCTCCCATTTTGGTTTTTTTTTATTTTAAAGAGAATAAAACAAAAGAGGACAGAATAAAGCAGATCACAACAGAATAATACAACACAGAACTTCACAACAAGACAATTGGATATTAATGGTAGCTACCATAATGTCTCTTTCTTTGAAATAGTTGAGCTTAGCTTCACAAACAACAGTATCAAATATAACAAAATAGAATAAAACCATTCAAGAGAATGAAAGTATTACAAGGCATTCTGAACCAAATAATAGAAAATGAACAATGGCTACTATAATACCTCTTTTTCCATGAAAATTTTGTTTATATTATTACATATATGAAAATCCAGTAAGACACAACATGATAGAACCAGTGGTAACAGGAGAACAAAAGCATGGTAGGACTTCAAAACAAGATGATATTAAATCAGCAATGTCTTGTTTTCTTCAAAGTAGCTTCTCATACCATCACACACAATAAGATCAAACAAAACAGAATAAAACCATTTCAACCAGTGAATGAAAACATTATAAAACTTCAAAGCAATATAATGGGGAATGATGATTACCATAGAATCTTATGTACTTTTACTTTTTCTTAAACTAGGGAGACTATACAGTATTTATACATGTGAATTTGATTTATTTCACTTATGATTATGATCTCAAATTGCATCCATTTACCTAGAAAAATCTCAACCTGATCATTCTTTATAGCTGAGTAGTACTCCATTGTATAAAAGTACCACATCTTTTTTATACATTCCTCAGTTGATGGGCACTTAGGTTGTTTCCAAGATCTGTCTATTACAAATTGTGCTGCTATAAACATGGGTGCATATATATCACTGTAGTATGATGTTTTCAGTTCTTCTGGGAATATGCCCAGAAGTGGAATAGCTGGGTCAAATGGGACTTTCAATCCCAGGTTTTTGAGGAACCTCTAGACTGACCTCCACAGTGGTTGCACCAGTCTACACTCCCACCAACAGTGCAGAAGAGTTCCTTTTTCCCCACATCCTCTCCAGAATTTGTTGTTGGTAGTTTTGTTGATCCTAGCCGTTCTTTCTGGAGTGAGATAGAATCTCAGTGTGGTTTTAATTTGCATTTTTCCAATGACCAATGATGATGAATATTCTTTCATGTATTTATTTTCCATTGGAATTTCTTCATCTGAGAACTGTGTGTTCATCTCTGATGACCATTTTTGGATTGGGTCTTTGAATTTCAGGGGTCTGATTTTTTTAAATTCTTTATAAGTTCTAGACAGAAGTCCTTTGTCTGGGGGACAGTTTGTTGA
Source organism: Hydrochoerus hydrochaeris (assembly GCA_004027455.1). Classification (NCBI taxonomy): domain Eukaryota; kingdom Metazoa; phylum Chordata; class Mammalia; order Rodentia; family Hydrochaeridae; genus Hydrochoerus; species Hydrochoerus hydrochaeris. The sequence continues at coordinate 61,736 of PVLA01002444.1, forward strand.
GACTTTTTTCCCAGTTTGTGGGTTTTCTTCTCACTATGCTGGAGATTTTTTTCAACCTCTTTAATAAGATGTGATCCCAGTTTTTGATTCTGGGAAGTATTTCCAGTGCAGTTTGGTTCTTGTTCATGAATTCTCTACCTACCCCTATGTCTTTGAGATTTTTACCTACTTTGTCTTCCAACAGATTTAGTGTTTCTGCTTTAATATTCAGATGTTTGATCCATTTAGATTTTAGTTTAGTACATGGTGACAGGCATGGGTCTAGTGTTAGTTTTCAGCATATGGAGAGCCAGTTTTTCTAGCACCATTTATTAAAGAGACTATCATTCTTCCAGTGAACATGTTTGGCCCCTTTATCAAAAATAAGGTGGTTGAGTGTGTTTGTAGTTATGGTTGTATCCTCTAATCTATACCACTGATTTTCAGATCTGTTTTTATTCCAGTACCATGTTGATTTTATTACTGTAGCTTTGTAGTATAACTTCAGTCAGGGATTGTAATGCCTTCTGTGTGGATTTGCTGCTTAGAATTGCCTTTGCTGTCTTCACTTTCACTGAGGTGTTTTTGGCACCCTTCTGGTTCCAGATGAATTTTAGGAGTAATTTCTCTAGATCTATGAGGTATGCTAGTGGTATTTTCATTGGCATTGCACTGAATATGTATAACAATTTTGGGAGAATGGCCATTTTCTCAATATTTATTTTTTCTATCCATGAACAAGGGATGTCTTTCCATTTTCTGAGGTCCTCTTCTATTTCTTTTTCAGAGCATTATAATTTTCCTTATAGTTTTCTTTTACTTCTTTTGTTAGATTAATTCCTGAGTATTTCATTATTTTGGATCCTAGTGTGAAGGGTGTGGCTTCCCTTATTTCTTTTTCAGTGATTTTGTTGTTAGCGTATAGGAATGCTATTGATTTTTGAGTGTTGATGTTGTATCCAGCTACATTGCTGAATTTATTTATTATATCTAGGAGTCTTTCAATGGAGTTTTTGGGGTATTCTATGTAGAGTATCATGTCATCTGCAAATAATGATAGTTTAACTTCCTCTTTTCCTATCTTACTCCTTTTATTTCTCTCTCTTGTCTAATTGCTCTGGCTAGTATTTCCAGTACTATGTTGAATAGGAGCAGTGATAATGGACATCCTTGTCTTGTGCCTGATTTTAAGATAAAGGCTTTCAGTTTTTGGCCATTTAATATGACACTGGCTGTTGGTTTGTCATAGATGCCCTTTATCATATTGAGGTAAAGACCATCTATTCCAATTCTCTGTAAGGTTCTTATCATGAATGCGTATTGGATCTTATCAATAGCTTTTTCTGCATCTATAGAAATGATCATGTGATTCTTACTTTTGGCTCTATTGATATGGTGGATTACATTTATTGATTTATGTATGTTGAACCATTCCTGCATGCCTGGGATGAATCCCACTTGGTCATGGTGTATATAATCTTCTTGATGATTTGCTGCATCCTGTTTGCCAATATTTTATTGAGAATTTTTGCATCTATGTTCATTAGGGAGTTTGGCCTGTAGTTCTTTTTTTTAGCTGGGTCTTTCTCAGGTTTTGGTACTAGAATAATATTTGCTTCCAGAAATGACTTAGGGAGGATTTCTTCCCTTTCAATTTCATTGAAGAGTTTGAGGAGTGTCAGCATTAGGTCTTCTTTCTATTTCTTGTAGAATTCCACAGTGAATCCATCTGGGCCTGGTCTCTTCTTTGTTGGTAAGGACTTAATTACATTTTCAATTTCATTGATAGAAATTGGGTTATTCAGAAGTTTTACATCTTCTTGATCCAGCTTTGGTGGTTCATATGTTTCTAGGAATCTGTCCATTTCTTCTGTGTTACCAAACCTATGAGAGTAGAGTTTTTTGAAAAAGGTGTTAATGGTCTTCTGTATTTCCACAGAGTCGGTAGTGATTTCACCTTTTTCATTCTGTATTGCATGAATTTGAGTCTTTTCTTTCCTTTTTTTAATTAGGTTGGCTAGGGGCTTATCAATTTTATTTATTCTTTCAAAGAACCAACTTTTTGATTCATTGATTCTTTGTATTGTTAGTCTCTATTGCATTAATTTCTGCTCTAATCTTTATAATTTCCCCCCTTCTTTTGGATTTGGGCTTGGCTTGCTCTTCTTTTTCTAGACGATTGAGGTGTAGTATCAGGTTGTTTATTTGTGCTTGTTTTGTTTTCCTAATGTGGGAACTCAGTGCAATAAATTTTCCTCTAAGTACTGGTTTCATTGTATCCCACAGGTTCAGGTAAGTTGTATTTGTATTTTCATTTGCTTGTAGATATTGTTTAATTTCTTCCTTAACTTCCTCTGTGACCCACTGATTGCTCAAGAATGTATTATTCAATTTCCATGTGTTTGTGGGGTTTTTGCAGTTTCTTTTATCCTTAATTTCTAGTTTCATGGTGCTATGGTCCAATAACCTGCATGGGATAATTTCAATTCTTTTGCATTTAGTTAAATATGTTCTGGGGCTAGTATATGGTCTATTTTAGAGAATGTCCCATGTACTGCTGAGAAGAATGTATATTCTGATGTTGTTGGGTGGAACACTGTATATGACTAACAAGTCCATTTGTTCACAGGTATGATTTAGTTCTGTTATTTCTTTGCTGATTTTCTGTCTAGTTGATCTGTCCCTTTGTGTCAATGGCGTGTTAAGGTCTCCTGTTATAATTGTGTTATTGCTTATTTTGATTTTTCATCTCTGTTAATACTTGCTTTGTATAGCTGGGTGCTCTGGAATTTGGTGCATATATATTTAAGATTGTTATCTTTTGCTCTTGAAGTTTTCCCCTAACTAGTATGTGGTGACCTTCTTTATCTCTTCAAACCATTCTTGGTTTGAAGTTCACATTGTCTGCAAACAGAATAGCTACCCCCTATATTTTTTTAGTTCATGTTGCATGAAGTATTGTTTTCCATCCTTGGATTTTCAGTCTATGAATTTCCTTTTGGGCTAGATGGGTTTCTTGTAGACAGATAAGGTTGAATGTTGTTTCTTGATCCATTCTGCTCCTTTTAATTGGTGAATTGAGGCTGCTTTCATTAATAGTTATAACTGTTATATACCATTTTATTGTTGACATGTTATCTTTCTGCTGTTGTATTTTTACCTTTCCATTCTGTTTAGTTGTCTGTCTTGCTTAGTGGCTTTTTCCTATATGTATCTAGAATGTCTTTCAGTAGTCTTTGTAGGTTTGGTTTGGTGATCATGAAGTTCTTCAGCTGTTCTTTGTCAGGGAAGTTTCTTATTTCTCCATCCATTTTGAAGGACAGTTTTGCAGGGTACATCAGTGGGTTGAAAGTCAATTTTCTTTAGGATCTGAAATACTTCACTCCATGCTCTTCTGGACTTCATTGTTTGTGTTGAGAAGTCTTCTGTGATTCTGATAGGTTTTGCTTTGTAAGTGATCTGGCTTTTCTCTCTAACAGCTTTTAATATTCTGTTCTTATGTTGGATTTCTGGGATAGTGATTATTATATGTCTGGGTGTAGTTTTATTTTGTTTATTGCTATTTGGAGTTCTATATGCTTCATTAATCTGTATGTCAGTTTCCATTCCCATGTTTGGAAAGTTTTAGGTATTACTTCTGTAAATAGCCTCTTGGTATCATTCGTGTTGTCCCCTTCTTTTTCATTTATCCCTATTAATCTTATGTTGTTTTTCTTTGCATCATCTTACAACTGTTGAATTGTTATTTCCTGATTCCTTGTTATTTTTAAAAGATCCTTCCTTTCCTAACTGTTCACTAGCTGCAATCTTATCTTTGAGGTCTGAAATGCTATCTTCACTTTCACTGAGGTGTTTTTGGCACCCTTAGATTGAATTTTTGATTTCCTGTATCTCTCTTTGAATCTGTTTCATGTATTCTGTTTGTTTCTTATACTGTTCATTCAAGGATTCTATCTGTTTGCTTTGTTCCTCTAATTTTTTAGCTGTGTCTTCTTTAGATGCATTCACTATTTCTTTCATTACTTTTATCATTTCTTCTTTTACCTGGGAGACTATTTCAGATTTGAGTTCCTTCATAGCTTCCTATACTTGCTTCTTTATTTCAGTTGATATCATTTCAGGTATTTCAGGAGTATGACTAGTATTTTCTTCTATGTGTGTGGCTCTCAGGCTTTCTTGGGGTGGGCTGGAGGTTTGAGATTGCATCTTGGTCTTTCATTTTGTCACTTTCCTATAAAGTGTTTCAGGTGATGCTCCAAAACTTTCCCTGAGTGTGTTGGAAATCACCTCCTGTGCCCTCAGCTCTTCCTGGGTCTCAAGTGGCCTAACTCTCCCCAGGACAGCTTGAGAATCTGGAACTCCCCTTGAGGCATGGGCCTGTCTCCTCTCTCCCTGAGGGCCTAACTCTGCTCTCTCCATGGGCGGGCCTACCTCCCCTCACTGGGAGGCACAGGTCTGGTCCCCTGGTTGCATAAAGGTCACTGGGCATGGTCCCCTCAAGTGCAGGAAACCTCTGCAGGCTAGTCTGGTGTTCTAGGGGGCTGGGCAGGCACCCAAGCACTGGGAGTGATGTCCCAAACTCTCCCCCACCAGCACAGGGAAGCTGGAACTCCCCTAGCAGCATGTGCAGGCCTACCTCCCCTCTCTCCAGATCTCACCTTTTCTACCTGACTAACATGTGCATGCTGCCCTCAGAGTTAATCTCTTACCTTGGAAATGAAGATGATCATATCCAACTTTCCATGCTGGTACAAAGATTAATTATTTCCCATATATAAATACCTTCATGCAGTACTTAGAAAGGTGATTTCTATGCGGACTCATTTCTGTAGGTTATCACTCTTCAGGTGTATTCAACAAAACAGATTATAGACAGACAAAAATATTCAATATCATCTAATTCTATACTAGTCAAGCATCACCCTTCTCAAAAATTTATGGCTATATTTCTCATTTGAAAAATTGCTAAAATAAAAGTTGTATCTTCCAAGTATGGAGGGGAGCCTCACACAAACATAACTTTATTCCACTCAAACAAAGAGAAAAATGCAAAAACTTAGCATGATTACATTTGCATAATAAAGAAGAGAAGGAAAACCAATCCATGTTGATGCCATAGTCCCAATAAATTCTCTCCTTTACAAGAATTTTTTAGAATTTTCTTTATGAGAATGAGAAAGAAAAAAACTAGAAGAAAGACTTCATTTAAAAATCTCTAGAACTGATATTTATTTCAGGTTCTGCCAGCAACTTATAGCAATTTAAGAGCAAACTTGGGACTTGGACCTGCAAGTTGTTCCATCTGAAATACATGTGAATCATCCTCTGTCCTGTGTATCCACACTGTACATGAGCTTTGCACTAGTCTGTAGTAGCCAACTCAGGAGTCTGTCTGGCACAGAATCACAGTGTATGTTAGCAAGAAAGTAGTATTTTACTTAATAATGGCTCCAAAATTGCAGGAGTAATGATGCTAGTAAATCAATTTTTCCAGAAAGATGCTATAAAGTGAATCTTGTAAGCAGACAGATGAAAATTTATCAAGGTAATATTTGTATAGTGAAAAACATATGCATATATATATATGATAGATAACTGAAATATTAGAGATAGATAGATAGATAGATAGATAGTAGACAGATACAGTTTGGTGCAACAATGTTGAGAATACAGGGAGTAGCCCCTGTACCATAAACTACATGGTTTACAAAAATGATATTTATTTTTCACAGTTATAGAGGCCAAGATTTAAAGGTAACAGGAGCAGTAGATTTAAGTCTTAGTGTGGGTCCTCTTCTGGCTTGAAGACTTTGCTTGCTTGCTATATTTTCCAAAGGTGTGTTTGGGGGAGGGGCTCTGGTCCTCTTTATCTTATAAGGACACTGATTTAATCAAAGACACACTACCTTGATGACAGCATATGAATCTAATCACTTACAAAATGACTCTACCTACAAATACCATCTCTTTTGGAGTTAGGATTTTATCAAACAAATTTTTGGAGAACACAGACAGTTCATGATCCAGCTAAGGCATCTTGAGGCTTGCTATTGCTAGAAAATTTAAATCTATACAATATAATTTTGTCTAAAAGAAGTACTCATAAACGGGACTGAGTGACTTCACAAACATTAAATTTGTGTTGTGTTCAGAAGGGCTTGTATTTGAGCTAATTGTCTGCTATCACTGCCTCATAATTTTCAATGGTTTCATAACAAGAAACCTTTGTTTTTACTTTATTCTAGAGTGTGAAAACTACATAGTCTTCTCCATAAAAGAATTGTGTCCCATACAGAAATTCTCCCTAGGAAAAGACAGGATGATAATAGTTACAGATTTTTAAGCATAATGAATTATCAGTAGCAACTTCAACATCTCCCTTATGTTGGGTTGTTCTGTCCTCATAGTCAGAAGGAAATTTAATAGAAACCAACCTCAAGTCAATATTTATATAGTTCCTAAATGTTCAATAAACGATTCAGATGAGATAGATTTACCTATGTTCTTCTATGTCTTTTTATTGATTACTTTTATCTGGTCCTAACAATGATGACATATTCCAACCTTGATACCATGAGACTGGTAGCACTTCTGTCTGTGAGTTCATTGATTATGTTGCTGAAAAGATAATATTCTGACTCAGAAACAAAATATTTCATTCATTCCATTCATTCACTACCACACTTGTTTTCCTTGGCACAATCCATCTTTGCCTAGATTGAAACAAAAATTATCAGATTGAACACCCGATAACTATTGGTTTTCTTTTGACAAAATGACTGAATTGTTTAATGCTCAAAAGTACTCTATCTGAGAAAGCAATATGATGTCCCATCAGATTATAAAATTAAAATTTCATATCACATACAAAAACTAAAAGCAATAATAACTAGACAGCTAAATATAACTTACTGTTTTCATTTTTATTTTTCAATAAAATTTTAAGTAACACAAGTGTTGGAAGAGATGATGGTGCATATAAATAGCTATTAATTTCAAAAAACTCTTATTTCTGTGCAAAGAAGTGCATATTTCTATACTTATGACTGATTAATTCAATGAATTTTAATTGTGTTTTAATGATATATAGCTTACATGTTAGAAAAATCTTACACAATAATTTTAAGTGCTGCATAAAAGCCATGGAGCATACAGAAAAAGAAATAGTAGTGTTGTATATTTCTAATGAAGGGTCTAACATTTTTCATTTGCCTAGAACTTTGACATTTTCTTAAAATGTCAGTGTAATATACAGGTGTTCATCTAAAAAAGTAACCTTCTTTGCAATGCAAAATTGAATTCCAGGATTTATGTTAAGTGAAGCTTCATTTTATTGGATATAAACAGGAAGTTACTTCTGCTTTCGCTGAAAAACTGGCACCATGGAATGATGCTGGAGAAAGGACCAAGATGCAGAATCAATTTTGCACAGGTTGACAAAATACTTTCACCGAGGTCAGGAGAGATAAAAATGTCTATGAATTACAGCCCAAGCAAATAAGATGATGGCAAAATGCAGAGTAGTTCTAAGTATGCAAGGAGAGGTTATCAGGAAACTGTAAAGAAGTGAATGTTTAGTGTGAGGCAGGTAATTAGAAGCAGGTATAGATGAGAGATGGCCCATGAATGGAGACAATAAGAAAGCACAGATGACAGAGCATATTGCAATGCAAAATGAAGTCCTTAGACCACCACTACTACCAACCAAACCAGCAAACATTTTAGTGACCATAAATGCTAGGCTCAGCCCAGAAATGTGATTCAGAATCTATGGATAACAACATTCTCTTACTTTCTCTACACCTTTCTTCTTTTAATAACAGATTTGTCAGAATTTTCACTGAAAATTTAAAACTGACATCCTGAACAAATATGACTGAATAAAAAGAAGTGGTAAAGCAACAGCCCAAACACACTAGTAACCAAAGTAAAAGACCAACATATTGAGATTAAAAATATTTTCTAAAAAATAAAAAAGTGACAGAGTAATCCTTATGCATATACTGAAAAAACACATTTTCACAAAATTATTGAGCAAGAAAATAATGATGCTGTTAGAGCTTCTATAACAAAGTACCCCAACCTGCGTGACTTAAACAACAGAAATCTATTGCCTAATGGTTCTTGGTGTAGTGCCTCTTCATATGAACCCAACCAGGCCTTACCCGTCATGGGCCTGCAGTGTAGGCAATCAAAGAAATCTGTAAGTAAGAATAATAAAATTTCTGAAGAGTTTATCTAACCTCAAGGTTAATTTATCCAAGCTATTCTTAATTCTGTTGATGATGCACTGACCAGATTTCCAGGAAGAATGATTCAAAAAGAGTCAGGCTTTTCCTGGGGGGGTAGCAACCATATGTAAACTATGGACGATTCTTAGACACACACATAACATGAAGAGAATACGAGTTGAGGTTGAGTCAGTTGCCAAGTGACAGAAGACTGAAAATGTAAAACTGGAATTTTTTTTTTTCTTCTGAGCATTTCATGGTTGTGTAAGGATCCACGGGAAAATTTAACAGCGTGCTTATTTTTTTTCGCAATTCTGTGTGCTAGAAATTCAAGGAGGGTAAAACAGGGACATCTCCTCTTGATAGAAGTCTGGGACTCCAGCAAGAGGTAGTATAAAGAAAAAGGAGCAGGCTGAGATTATGGAATTGGAGTCACACGTGTGAGATTTCCTTTGAGCTCCAGCTTCGTTTCACGGTTCTTTTCTACGGGGATTCTTCATGGGTCTCATGCACCTCCCAGTGTGGTGGTTATGCATTATCACTGTGCACAGCTTAAATTCCACTGGCAGTACACTCACTCACTAATTCCAAACTGGCCAGCCCAAGTTACAGGACCAGGCCCGGAGTCAAGGTAGAAGGAGATGATGCATGACAAAAATTCCACTTTCTGGCATTTGGAAACAGCATTATGCTAGCAAATATTTAACATTCAGTACTTCAGGAGAAACAGCTATGATTTGCAGCATTCACCCGTTTTGGGGTGTAAGTAGTCCCACTATGGCTGATTTAAATCTACCAAAGTGACAAGAAAAAATGACAAAATATGGTGTTGGTAAAAAAATACACAATTCGCTCCTAAGAGCCAGAACCAACTGCTTGTAGCACAACCCTGTGTAGATGCTGAGACTGTAAGGTTGCTTAGTAAGAACAATACCTACAGGACCAAGAAAACAAGGGCCTCTATTCACAAGTCTGGAGAGCTGGAATAAAAATTCTGATGTTTTTCTTTTCTGCCCTTCACCTATAGGTCCAAATGCCACCTTTCAGAGGAGAAATGTGGGAAAAGTTTTAATTCAGAAAGCACAATTATTAATGTGTTTGATTGTCACATCAGACTAAATTTGCTAGATGAGATTATAATATAGTATGCTCCAATAGTCCAATGGCATGGGTTCATAACAGAATAAACCCGTTTAAAGAAGAAAAAATCAAAATTGTACTCTAAATTTTTATTAAGATGGACAGTGCTTCTTTTGTGAAATCAAATATCATTCCTTAAAGAAAATTTCGATCCTTATTTTAGAGGGAGTAGGGGTGGAGGGAGTCTCTTTTCTGAACAATAGAGGCACTTAAAAATTCTAGGAAAAGGAGAAAGTATGGTTTTGTATTTAGGACAGTTAAGTAACTCTATCTTTACTTATAATGCATTAAGGCCAGGATGTAGGCTATAACCTAGAGGCCCAGATCCCAAGGAGATGTGTTAGATACAACACACACACACACACACACACACACACACACACGCCAGCACGCGTGGCAATGGATAACATTTGACACGCTAGTACCTCGGAGGTGAGAAGAGATGGTAGGGAATGTGCTACGACAGGAATTGTGTGTCAGTATAGGGAACTGGCTTCGTGGCTGGTCTAGTTTTTGCTGAGGGAAGTATGGCCTTGCGTTCCTTGATATTTTGCTCTTGCAGAAGTAAATGCAATCTCCAGAGTGTTCATGTGTGTTCAAGTAATGTAATTTATCACTGTTCTCTCTCTCTTTCCCTCATATTCCTTTTCTTCTTTCTTTTCTTTCTTCCTTTCTTCCTTTATCTCCTCCTTCCTTCTCTCCTTCCTTCTTTCTTTCCTTCCTTTTTTCTTTCTTTTTCCCTGCCTTCTTTCCTTTATCCCTCCTTTCTCCTTCTTTCATTTTTGCTTTTTAAATTTCTCTTCTTTTTCTATTCTTTCTTCTTTCATTTGTTGTTGTTTAGGATCAAATGAAAAATGTTAAATACTAAAACCAAGCAATTTCACTGGTTTTGACCGACTGCTATATGACTTCAAGTTTAGACAATGTGCTTGAAAACTGAGGTCTCATTTTCTATGAGTTGTATTTATACACTTAATCTAATCCCTGTGAGAATTAACAAAGTTACAAGCTGTATTCCACCTACTGGAAAGAACTAAAAATTAAGCCCAGATCTATGTGACTGCATATTCATCAATAATACTTGAATTATTACATTCTGAATCTTCACCTATAGAAATAAGATTGATTTACTATTCTTAACAGGAAACATGAAAATACAATACTTGCTAGGAATACAAAAATTTTATCACTGAATGATTTAATTGATGTATTAAAGAAGAGTCTCCTTATTAAGATTGATAAGGAATATTTTGCATTAATCTGTTGTACATCAAATTACACAAAGTTTAACAATATCTCTCCTACAGAGTCTCCAGGCCAGAAAAACCTGCAGAATGAGTCTGGCAGGCACTAATTTGCAAGGGTCCAATCCCTGTACCAATATTTACTAACAATAGGCTCTTCACAGGCTTATTCTCCCTGAGCTCCGTTTCATTTATAAAATTAAATTAATGCCATTCACTACTGCCCCGTGTTGTTTAAAGGGGAAAATGCTGAACTATGACATAGGGCTTAACATTTTTTAATGAAAGAATTCAAAAATAATATTTTTGTTAGAGTTATTTATTTTAGAACATCTGGATCAGCTTGAAAAATAATCCCTCAAATTTTGATTACTGGAAGAATTGAGAGAGCTATATTTGGCACTCAAATCCTGGTCAGTCCGATGATACAGTTCTTATTGCTAATATCATTGCTTTCTGTGCAATTTTCTGTGTTATTTGTACAAACAACACCCCAAATAGTTTGCAAGAAACCTCTGTGATAAGGTAAATATGTGTGTAATGTGTATCTATATTTTTAGACTATATTCAGAAATTTCCTCATTTGCATATAGAGTATATTTCTATCTGCAGAGGCCAGTTGGTCTCTGTCTGAATTTGCAAAACCACTTAGGAAAACTCCAAGTCAGCCTAAATGTCACACAATTTTTTCTGAGTTGATGAGATTTAGGCTTCTCTTTAAAATTTCTTTTTTGACATTTTTGCATTTTCTTCATTAATGAATGTAAATGTTTAAAAACCAGCATAAATTTTATTTTAAAATAAAAATAATGAGCCTAGGTACTATACCACTTATAGGTATTTAGTGATCCTGACATGAATAAATAAATAAAATGTAATATATTAATAGTGAAAACATTTTTGAAATTTGACCAGTATGAATTTGAAATGCAGACTGAAGCTGCCTGTGAGCAGAAGGAAATGATAATTTACAACACATTTATCTTAAATCAACAGTTATCTTAAACTTAAAACAAATCTCTTTTTCTTTGAAAATGTGACATTTGACTTCTCAGAGCAAGTGGCTCAAACATGCATGTTGAAAACAGGATATTTTAAAATTCGAATCATTTATCACTCAATAAATTACTCAGCTCTTTTTAAAAAAATAGGGAAATGTGCAATTCTTGGTTCTGTGGTTCAGCTGAATGGTTCTGTTGGGCGGGCCCAGGTTAGCTGATCTCATCAGGTTATCTCACCGATAACCCTGTGGTCACGAGGGGAGTGGAGGTTTAGGACAGATCCGTGGGCCAGTGTTTGGCAGGCTGTTGGTCCAAAGGTGAACCTGGATTTGTGCACATAAGTTTTTGTAAAACTGCCAAGAAAAGGAAGCCTAAGCCCAGAATTAGCACTCCATGGCTTCTTTCCCATTTGCTTGTTCAACACAAGTCATCGGGAGATGCTAGACTCAAAAGATAAGGTGAAACGCTTGACTTTTCAATCGCGGGGAACAACTAATCACACTGCACAGGGAATGGATGCAAGAAATAAATTATTGGAGCCACTATCAGACTTGACGAATCATAAATCTTACTTATTTTCATCAGTATGGAGTCAAAATCCTCACAGTGTCAAACTTCTGGGGTTCAAACTCTCGTGGTATTAAAATAGCGGAATCAGTATAACCCTATATTGGAGCGTAAAGGGTCAACTTTTCAATGTGAAACTTTTAATCACATGATGAAAACTCCTCCTCTACAGTCTCACTTTCCCACTTTCATGAAAATTTCAGTTTTTCTTCTCTAGTAAAATAAAATAAAATAAAATTTATTCAGAAAGTCTAAAATCAAGCAAGATTAGTAGCAATGTCTTCTTGCAAAGTTAGACTCAGACAAACTTATACACACTGATCAAACTTTCTTAATAACTCACAGACAGCTCTTAACAGTAATCACATTTTACAAAAAAAAAACTAGTAGTATGTTTTGAATCAATGCAAATCGAGTGATTGATTTTGAGTACAAATTGAGCAAAAACTGTTAGAGAGAAATAAACTTTGTTGCATACGACAGCAAAAAATGTATAAAACACATTTTTCCTAGGTGTAAGTATGTTTCTCTAGTAGGTAGTAGTTTATGTGCTAAATGTATGTGCTGGGAGCATGGTGGGGAGGCTACAGAACAATACTTCTGCACTACTTTCTTCCTACCTAAATTTCTTTCTAGCTAAAGGAACTGTAATTTGTGATAATTGGTATGTAGCAGGTACCAAAGTGCCCAGGACCAGGTAATTCTGAATCATGGCTTAGACTTTAGCCAATATTGTTAAATCTATCCTCAATGTCTAATTGACTTTCTAGACAAAGGTGATCACTGACCAATGAGAGCAGAGATTTGGGGAAAGAAATGTAAGTTTAAAAGAGTATAAACGCACTTTTCGCAATAGAGATACCAGTGTCCAATGCCATGCACACAAATAAAGATTTCTGTAAGGTCTAAAGTTAACTGTAAGGATGGTTGCACAACTCTGTAAGTAGATTAAAAACATACTTGTAATAGGTAAATATACCAAATAAATGATACAAATTCAAGCAAGAGGATGAGGGGAGGACCAAACCAAGGAGTATGCTAGTTCCTGGAGAAAAATAATAAAAACATACATGGTACACATTTTAACTAATTAAAACTTCAACTGCATAAGTTATAGTGAAATGTAAAAGTTTTAATAAAGAGAGACAATGCAGAAACAATGCACTGAGAATTCCTTAGTAACTACAGTGAATTACAATGTAATTACTTAGTATTTTGAAAAGTGTATAAAGCATAAACAGATTTACAATGAACTTCCTATTTATAATCATGTTAGAATGTTTTAGTGCATATCTCTGAGAAAGTAAATAAACAAGAAAAACAGAGGAAAAAAAAGACAAAAGCAATATTGTCCAGCACCAACCCTCTTCTCTCCCAAAGTTAGCACATCATTCATAGTTCCTAATGTATATTTTACAATAGTTATATTGTAGTTACAGTAGTTATAAATATTAGTATGCACTAAGGAATAAAAACTTTCAAAACTTGTGAATCAACAGATACTGGTCCTGATCTTACATTATAAGAAAATTTAGGTAGAATAATTTAACCAAAAAGAGTTTCCCAAAGGAAAGGAGAAAATAATGCATTTTTAAATAAGTCACCTTGGAAAATACTGGGATAAGCCAAAAATCATTATCAAAGTTACAAAATATTTAGAATTAAATGACAATGAATGCATTACATGACAAAATCTGTATGATGTAGGTAAAGCAGTAAGCTAATTATACAGGGCTTGGGCCATTAACTTTCAACATATTTATTCAAATACAAGAGGCACTGAAGTTAAATGAGTTAATCTTTTAGTGTCCATTTTGAGAAAAGATGTGAGGTTACCCCTCTAGAATGAACAAAAAAAGAATAACAATGAAGAACTTTCTGTACTAATGAATACAGATGAAATAAAATATTGAACGTATTTCTATATGTGAAAAATCATTTAGAGATATTTATAAAACTAGAAACAATCCTGAATAAGATACACTATTTTCATATATATTTAACATATGACATGATAAAATTTGTAAATCATTATATACAATCTCAATATAATTCCATTTAAAATTACACATAATCTTAAATTGCTCAGGTGAGGCCCAAATTTTTGAACCTCCTATTACTTTGTCTCAAAATTTTAAGTAATTAAAAAAGAGTGGAGACATAGGTCATTGTAAAGGCCCTGGATTCAATCCCTAATAACCACAAAAAAAAAACTACACAGAAGTTTGCATGAAATGTAAGTTCATATAGAAGAAAAGTTCATATAGAAGAAAAGGAGCATGAACCACAAATAACATATTTTTGAAGAAGAAGAAAAAAGAAGAAAAATCTGTGCACCCATCAATCTATCATCTATCATCCACTCATCTATATTGAAAAGCTATAAAAATATCTAGAATAACTAAGCATAAATTTTAAAAATGATCAACAGAATAATACAGAGAATACAGAATTAAGACTTGTGTTTACTAGATATGTGAAAAATGAGTTTACAAATTATGAAAAAATTAAGTCTTCAGTTTTTTGGGATAATATAATTCAATATCCACAAGGAAAGAAAACCAAACTAAAATAAATGACTCACATAGTACAAGAAGTAAATTCCAAAGGAATTCAATTACATAATTTGAGAAATTAAAACAGAAAAATTTTAAAAGGCAATAGAGAACAATATCTCATGTATTTGACATCTTATAGGAATAACTTAATAAAATGCAGAATATAATTATGAAGAAAAAAGTATATAACTCACTTCAATTAATTATGAAGAAAAAAGTATATAACTAATTTCAATTAAATTAAAATCTTCAACATATGAAATACAATAAATCAGCAAAAGGGAAGCTGATGATTGTAGTTATTCATATAAAAGATGTTTATTCCACTTCTGGAGCCAGTTGTACTAGCTAAAAACTATGAATTTATTTCATAAAGGTGATCTTAACAAGTGACATAATTTTTTGTAGCTCAGTTCCTTTATCAATAAATTATAGTTATTATCTAGCTAAAAATGTTATTGAGAAAATTATTCATAGAGTATGTTTACAGTGCTCAGGAAATGTAAGGAACAAAGCTTAACAAAGGTTAACTATCATCATCATCATCATCATCATTATTATCCAGAACTTATGATGAATTCTTACAGATGGAAAAATATCAATTATCTCAAATTTATTACTGACAGAGTATGAAATTGTTTTTCAAAAAAAAAACAAACATCAGATGGCTAATAAATAATTTGAATTTTCTAATCACTCCATAATCAGATAAATGAACTATCAAACCTAAAAAGACATATAAAAGTCATACACAGCATGTTCACTATCATGTGAAAGCACAGCAGAATTCCAAAACAATGCCATTCTGGAACAACCAAGCGAAGAGTTCTGAAGATCAGTGATTGCCAGAGATTTAGGGATAGAGATAAATGGATATACAGTCCACTCAAAGGAATCTTCCTCCAGAAGTTTTTCCCATTCTGCAAGCTGTCCTGTCACTCTGTTGGTTGTTTCTTTGCTTAGCAGGAGTTTTTAATTTGATATGATCCCATGTGATAATTTTCTAAATTATTTCCTGTGCAAGTGGGGTTCTATTCAGAGAGACTTTTCCTATGCCTGACTTCAAGAGTTTTACCGGCTTTGTCTTCCAGCAGATTGTTTCTCACTAAGTCAGTTTTTTAATCCACTTTCATTTTAGTTTAGTACAAGGTTAGATACACGAATCTAGTTTCAGCCTTCTGCATGTGGGTAGCCGGCTCTCCCAACACCATTTATAAAGATGCTTTTTTTCTCCAGTGTGTTTTCACACCTTTGCCAAAGATCAAATAGCTGGATGTACTTTGGGCTGTTTCAGGATCCTCTCTTCCGTTCCACTGATCCGCACGTGCCAGTGACATGATGTTTTTTTAATCATGCAGCTTTGTGACACAGCTTCAGATCTGGGGTAGAGATGCTTCCGGGTTTGTTCTTTTTACTCTGGACTGTTTTGGCTATTCTGGGTCTCTTCGGGTTCCAAATAAATTTTAGGGATGTTTTCTCTAATTCTCTGAAGAATGTTCTTGGGATTTTGACTGTGATTACATTGAATCTGTACATCAGTTATGGAAATATAACCATTCTGACTATATTGGTTCTATCTGTGTGGGAACAAGAAACAAAGGATATTATTCCATTTGCCGATGTCCTCTTCATGATAGTGAATATGCTCTATATGGCTGGTAAGAACTGATATATAACATTAGGCATTTTACAAACACAGAAAACTATACAGTACAAAAAGTAAATTAAACGAGGTATCATGATGAAGGGCTGTAATCTCAACACTGAGGAGGCAGAGGTGGGAGGATCACCATGAGTTCAGGGCCAGCCTGGCTACATAGTAAGATCAAGGTCAATCTGGAATACCTAGTGAGACCCTGTCTCATACCACCCCCCCAAAAAATGAAGATTAAATTAAATATGAACCATGGATGTTTACAATATATCAACCCTGCCTTACCAACTGTTAAAAAAACTATTACCCTGGCACAGAATGTTCCTACTTTGGAGGGTACTGTTCATATGTGGGCAGAGGCCTGACAGGAACTCACTGTTTCTGAGCTGTTTTGCTGTGTATTTGATATTCTTTTATTTCTCGAAAGAAGGGGGACATGAAATTAAATTGTAATACTTTAGAATCTTCAGTTAATATTTTCTTTTGAAATGTTCTAGCTTTGAAAAAATAAAATGTCATAATCAAACCATATAACATTTTTATTCTTTAAAAATTTAGAGGAAAGTATAGAATCATAAAATATTAATTAAACAGTTGTTATGAATACAAAATGAAGAATAAAAGTAAAAATTGTGGAATAGTGCCTGACACAAGGTGGCCCTGCATTAAACGCTCCCTCCTGATTTCATCCAGTCCACTTTCCTTAAGGTCAAGTTCTTTCTGTCAAGTCAGTTGTCTGCCCGAGACAGTTTAATGCATGGTGATACGCGTGGGTGTCATCTTAGTCTTGAACACGTGGAAAGCCAGTCATCCCAGCACCATCTATTAAAGAGGCTATTCTTCTCCCAGCCCATGTGCTTGCCTCCTTTGTCAAAGATAAGGTGGCTGACTGTGGACTTGTTTCTGCATCTCACGCGGTCATGTGGGGCAGGCCTCTCCAAGATGGCTGAATCTAGAGGTGCTCTGCTCATTGGTGCTGAGACTGGCAGTGTGAATGCTGCACCCGCCCTGGGGTGGGCAGCCTGCACACAGGCTAAGGGAGGGCCAGAGGCTTGCTCCTCCCTCCACCCCTTTTACTCTTGTTGCTTTGTGTCTCTGCGATGCCACCCTGCCTTAGAGTCAGCCAATTATGGACTTAAATCTCCACAAACTATGAGCTAAATAAATCTTTCCTTCCTTCATTTTGGACATCAGACATTTTGTCTCAGCAACAAGAAAGAAGTAACTGACACAGTTAGTCATAGACCTGATTTGTAATTGGTCATCTCAGCTTGGGAATTAAGCTTTCATTAGCCAAGCTCTTTTTGATACCTCTGCACACCCACATTGCTTCACCTTAATCATGGCAGTGGAAAATCACTTAACCAAATTACATCTCATCTTCTTTTCTCTTTTCAGAATTTTAGAAAAAAGATATAAGGATGTCTAGCATTACTTGGGGCTCATTATTAAGCTCAGGGAAGTATATGTGGAACCTTTACTGTAGGAGCCACAGAGTTGAGCAGCCTGCGAAGAAGGAATTTCCAGTCTTGCAAATTCCATAAGAGAACAAGCACTCAACTAAAGGATGTTGAAAATTGTAAGCACTTCACCATTATGATGGAAACATTAATAAAAAGCAACATGTTTTGTTTTGGATATTGCTTGAGTTTGCCCTTGAAGGGCCCATTGTTGGAGGCTTGGTCCTCAGTGTGGCAGCTTTAAACAGTAGTGCCTTTAAGAGGTGGGACCTCATGGGAGATCATTAGGTCACAAGGGCATTGTCTAGGGAAGAGATTGTTAGTTCTCGTGAGTCCATGGTTAGTTCTCATAAGAACTTTGTTATAAAAGAGCAAACCCAGCTCTACTGGTCTCTTTCTCTGTCACAATGTGATCATCCCCACTTTCACATAACCCCCATGATGCCAGCAGTCAGGAGTAACACAGCAGTGCCAGTGCTGTTTGAATATTCCACCTCCAATGCTCTGAACTAAACAAACCTCTTTTATTTATAAAGTATCCAGAATCAAGTATTTCATTGTAGTCATCGGAATAAGATTAAAATACTCTTCTCATTTCAGTAGCAAAGGACAAGTTTATTTAGGCTCAGTTTCAGATTTCAGGCAATTTATAAAATGCACAAGTAGTGTCTACATGAGGACATCTGAGCGCCTCTACATAATAGAAAAGATTGTTCTTCTAAGACTTTGGAACTTAACCTTTCTCTAGGGGTCAGTTGCAATTTTGAAATAAATAATTTAGGAAACAGAAGTATGAGACTGCAGGCACTGAGAAGATTTCTGGAATACAGAAATTATTTCATTATCTTCCCCTGTTTATGATATATGGGTGTTTGATATATAGAAATTCATTAATCATGTATGTATGATTCACACATTCTTCTATATGTTTGCTATATGTCAAAATGTATTTTTAGAGACGTCTTTGCTATTTCCTTGGTAAAAGAATAAGATAACTGAGACTCATGGGAGAGTTAATAGGGAACAATTAGGCTTTCATGTTAAGCTGAGAAGTTAAGAACATATTAGGTAAACTCCAAAAATTCCCTTTCCAGAGTGTTTAATGAAATTAATATTCATTTTTAATATTCATTTAATATTCATTTTCTCTTCTCTGAGAAAGCAGATGTTATTTTAGATCATATTTTAAATAGAGAGGTACTGTGACCCTACAGGGCAGAGGTGACAAACCTGTGACTCCTATGCTGCTTATCACCGGAAGCCCTAAAAGGCTCACAAATCACTACTACAGGACAATGCGTAACAGAGGAAATGATACTCAGTATTTTTAAAGGAACAGTGCCTAAATCCATCACTGTCCTGTTTCTTTGTCAGATGGAATCGGCCCAGGAAAGGACGTTGGCGCCCACAATGCATACCTTGCCTTATTCCAGGTCTTGGTATAGATCTAACCAGGGCACATTCCTACGTAGACTGCCTCAGTCAGTTACCAATTTATTATCAGTATCAACCACCTTTTCAGCTAGTCATCTGGGCCCCTTTCTGAGGAGGTGCCTAAGTTATTCCAAATTTCAGAACAGCCTTTTGGCAGTTCAGTAACTGTGACAGACTGCAGTTTTGAAACTCTGGAGACAGACAGCATGTCTTGTTGGACCATAGAATTAAGAGTAGGGCAGCTAAAGAATGGGATAAACTGAAGAAATAACCTAGATGCTATTCAACTTCTCTTCCTGTTTATAATTTTATGACCAGTCATAGTTTTAACTTTGTTCTCTCACTTTTTTCTATTCTTTTCTTCACTTCTCTTTTTCTTCTAAACTTTTACTGTATGTTCTATGAAGTTAAAGTTGGAGGTTCTCAGAATTGATGGTACTGATTCACTAACATATACTTGATACCTTATACCCCTTCATTTTCTGTTACTCTAAAAGTTGTAACATCTTGCAAGACATTATCAGCTGCCAACTTAGTCCCACAAAAGTCCAATTAACAGGCTGACTTAGCCACTCAATCAAATGACCCTTGTCATATGATAACCTTGCCAAATCATAAAAATTATTCCAATATAATTACCAGAGACAATTTGTTTGTGCTTAAACATTTACTATTCTAAAGTTAATTGTTTAAAAGTAGCTAGTATTCTTGCGGATTGGAAAACAGATCTTAATATTATCTGTTTAATGTCATCCTGAAGTTACCTTCAGGATTTCTTACCTTAGTCAGACTTATATTCTTAAGAAAATTGCATTGAGCTTTGATAATTAATGATAACAGTATGAGTCAGTCTGAGTTTAAGCAACAACAAATATTCATCTAGTATCTGGCATGGCTCAAGCACATGCTAGGCATTTCCACAGAGCTAAGTGAAACAGAGGCCTTTCCATTTATTAAGACAAACATAAAGTAAGCAATACAGGAAGTAATAAGCATTTGCTACATTAGCTATGTGCAGAAAATATTGAGAAATCCTGCAGAATGGAGAGATTAAGACTTTCTCCGTATGTATACTGCAGAAAGAATGCATCAACCTGAAAGTCAACTGCCAATTTATATTTATTGGGAGGACAAATTGATAAAGTTTTGAATAAATGAATACTAACTGAACACAACCATCATACAAGAAAAGGAGAACTGGATAATCAAACACCAGGGGCCGAGCTCCCTGGGTCATTATGTGATTTGAGTGCAAATTGCCCAGTATTTATGATGCCCAATTTCTTCTTGTGATAATAATGGCAATGAATATGAAGACCCAGAATATGAATATGAAGACCCAGAAGTTTATTCGTCAAAATTCTATTGTTAACTGATACCCTTGAAAAGTTCTAGTGCCTTGTGTTTTACCCACTTTTCTGCAATTAGCCCTTTGTGACGAGCTTGGACCAGCCTGTGAGGCAGAGCAACTCAGTGAAAGCACTTTTGGCAGAGGCCGTCACAAGTTGGTGGAGCCTCTGGCTGACAGAATAGAGGAATATCCAATAGTAATCAGAGGTGCCCAGTCAAAACCTTGAGAACTAGGGAAGAAGACAAGATGGCCAATCAGTGAGCAACAAAATACAGAGCCTCCTGAGAGAAACAACTCATATGCCAGAATAAAATATCCTGGAGAGACCCAGACAGAGGGAGATAGATCCACTAGACACAGGAAGAAATTCAAACATAAAAAAGCTTGTCAAATACATTGGAACTACAACTGGAACAGCTAAAAATTATGGGACACAGTGTTTTCGCTGCAACCCACCAAGTTCACACCAGCCTGAATTTGCAACAGCCTGAATCCCCCACAGCTGGCAGAGCTGCCCAAACTCATTCCCACCGCCACTCACGGGAAGCACAGCAGCGCTGAAGTCTGGGGTTGGTGAGCCCAACGGAGAGTAGAGCCAGCAAAGGGATCTTCATTAATCCATGGTCAGTGCTGGGAATGAACCCCCCCCCCAATGGGAAGGGCATGATCAAATGGGTGACATGTTGGAATCAGGCAGGAGGAGCCTGAATTGGGAGCAACAGTGACTTCAGTTGGCTCCTCCCTCCCCAAAGCAGATTCCTGGGATTTGCTTGGACTGGGCTGAGCCCCTGGCCGGGACTCAATGAGCCATCCCAAATCGATTCCTTGTGCCTAGCAAGCACTAACCGGGGGAAGGCCTCTGCAGTTTGGTTGACATGGTGGGGAGGGTCAGGCATAGGCAGCCACTGCTTACACCTCAGTGACAAGAGCAGGCAGGAGAGGGCAGAGTTCCCTCCCCAGTGTGCTTCGTAGGAAACATGGTCAACAGGGAAGGGGGCTAGGATCTGCACTGTAACATGTGTGGAGGAAGCCAGGACTATGACAGGAGAGAGAGGCAGAAAGAGGCCCCCAGCCCAGAACCCTGAGAGCCCTAATCCAGGAGAGGGAAAAACAAGGGAGCCTGAGGGCAGCAAACATGCAACAGCAGACATGGCTTCAACGGACATTAAAAGATATCTTTGGGACCTTGTAGATGAGCTCAAAACTGAAATATTAAATCAGGTAAGGCAAGATATGAGTAGAGTAATAAAAGAAATGCTCTCAGAGAGCATCTCTCAGGAAGATACAGGCGGAAGAAGGGAGGAACAGAAAAAAAGGAGAGAAACATTCGATAAAGAATATAAAGAAAATATACAATACATGAAGCGTATTCAAAGAGACTACCAGGAAATTAAAAATTCCATTGAAAGCAAGCAAAATGCCTTAAAATAAACTAAGGATAGACTATCAAAACTTGGAGACAAGTTTGCAATGTGTGATCATGAAAGGAAAGATCTCTTAAAAATGACAAGGAAACAGGCAGAAACAATACAAAGGCTAGAAGATGACAAGAGAATCTACAATTTAAGGACAAGAAATGTGAACAAAGAAGCAGGAATACATACAGGTGAATTACAAAGGCTATTCATAGAAATAATTAAGGAAAACTTCCCAAGCATAGGAAAAGAAAATGACATTCAGTTATGTGAGGCATACAGAACCTAGCCACCTACAAACAAAACAGATCTACACCCAGACATATAATAAATCAAGATACCAGAAATTCAATATAAAAAATAGAATATTAAAAGCTGTCAGAGAAAAGAAATGGATTACTTATAAAGGTAAGCCCATCAGGATCACGGCTGACTTCTTCACACAGAGCATCTCATCAAGAAGAGCTTGGAGCGAAGTCTTCCAAGCCCTGAAAGAAAATAACCTCCAGCCCAGATTGATGTACCCTGAAAAACTGTCACTGGAAATTAATGGAGAAACAAAATTCTTCTGTGACAAAGAGGAACTGGGTGAGTTTGTGCCCACCTATCCAACCCTGCAGAGAATGCTGAAGGACATTCTAGAGAGAAGAAAAATACCAGGATTTTAGGAACAGTGGCAGAAAGGCCTCAATGAGTGGGGCAGGCAGTAGAATGAAGGAGAAAACTAGACAAACAGGCAGAAAAATAGCATAGCAAAAATGAGGCAGAGAAGGATAACTAGAATCTCTAACATAGATGGCCTTGATACACTATATTGTTAATAGTGCACCAGGATTTAAAACCCACATTACTCACACTACTCTGCTTAGATGTATTATATTCTGTTCCAGTCATTCTACCTGTACTAGATTTGAGGGTACAAACACTAATCCCGAAAATAACAGGATATAGTACAGTAATCATCCTTAATTTCCCATTAACTTAATCTAAAGCTCTGTAAAACCTACACTGTTTTACCATGACTGATCATAATCGAATTTGGTTTGTTGGATTGCTGTTTTGTACTGATAGATTTTATTCAAAGCTGTTATGATTGATAGCATCAAGTCTGAGAGTATAGGCAACTGCACTTAAGATGACAAGATCCACTAGAATATCCACTCTAGTTTGATTATTACCTGCCTTTGAAGTTTTATACTGTCTAAAATGTTTTATTTTTACTGATATTGTTATGTACTGCTATATTCAATTATACTGCTATATTCATTTATGCCTGATGATATAGGCAATTCTATTGAAAATAATAAGAAACAGCCCAGAAATCATTGTAGGCCACCTTGTACTGTGGTTTTGTATGACTTTTTGGTTTCATGTTTTTATAGGAATTTGTTTTGTTTTGTCTTGCTAAGTTTTGGTTTTCCCTCTAATACAGAAAGAATAGAAATACATGTAAAGACTCATGTATGCATAGCTATTTATACTCTCACTGTTTGACTATGTACTTTGTATGCTTTAATTTTGTAACTTGAACAACTATTTCTGAGAGGACAATATGTAATTTATCAACTAGTGATTTCTTATTGTTTATCTTTTTTCTGAAATTCTGTATTATATCTACCCTTTACATGCTTTTTTTTGCTTTAAATAAAAATTTTTTAAAAATGCAACCAATATTTATGTTGACTTTGCATGTTGCTACTTTGTTGAATTTGTTTATTAGTTCTAACAATATTTTGTGGAATTTTTGGAGTATCCTGCATATGAGATTATGTAATCCATACACGTAGTGATTCATGCATGCATAGCTGTTTAAGCTCTCACTGTTTGACTATCTACTTTATACTTTGTATGTTTTACTTTGGAACTTGAACAACTATTTATAAGAGGATAATATGCAATTTATTAACTAGTGATTTCTTATTGTTTATCTTTTTTTAAAATTCTGTATTATCTCTACCCCTTACATGCTTTTGTTTCTCTTTAAATAAAAAAAATTTTGAAAAAAACTTTGAGAACTTCCCAAGTAAGCCCAGTTATGGTCCCTAATACACAGAATCACAAATTAAATAGAGTTTCTTTTAAGTCACTATAGTTTGGATGATTTGTCATGGAGTAATAAATAGCTTTATACCCACTAACCAGCAGAAAGTCTGAGCTATATCTCAGACACTCTTAGTGGTCAGAAAGCAGTTTGATGGAAGAGAAAAGGAAACAATTAATATAAATGATTCCTAAAGTGAACAACCAGAACTAGGAAGATTGGGAGTGTTGTTTTTTTTTTTTCCCCTTGTTTTGACATTAGCCTACAGGCTACCTGAGCAAATCATGCTTTGCTCAGAGGATGTGTACTTATATTGGGGAAATGAGCACTAGAACAAAGCCAAGGATGCCAGCAGAGGAGAGAACACGTGAAAGGCGGTGCCTGGAGTACAACTTCCCATCTCTGTGTGCTGCTCTAGTTTGATCACCTCTAGACGAAAGCAGATTTCACATACACAGTTAAAATGTGAAGCCCTGAGAGAAACAACTATGTGGGACCAAAATGTCGAAGTAAAATGGTAGACTAAGCTACATGATCTCCTTGTGTGTTTTTGAGCCCATGTAATGAATCTATGTAAATAGTATATTTTGCAAGAAAGAAAGAAAAAGAAAAAAAACTCACTGAATTTAAAGAAATGACCAAAATATTATCCATGAAGTAACATCCCTTGAACCACTTATATAAATTAAATATACTTATGCATGAGGGGTTATTTTGTTTTGGAAAAGTGTCCACTTTCTAAGAATGTAAAGTTTGTTGATGTGAAAGCAGCAGATTTATGCTGTGTTGCTTTATTTCTACAGCCCTTTTTTTCTTTTTTTTTCTTAACTAAAGTCACCACTTGTGAATTTTTGTAAACTTTTCTCTTTTTTTAAAATTTTATTTAAACAGAAAAAAGGGTAGAAACAATACAGAATTTAAAAAAAAATAAACAGTAAGAAATCACTATTTGATACAGTACATATTGTCTTCTTGGATATAGTTGTTCCAGTTACAAAACTAAAGCATACAAAGTGGACATTCAAACAGTGAGGCTACAAAGAGTTCTGTTCACCAATCCAACAAAAACTTAGTAACATGGTTATCAATCCTACACACTTAAGGTTACATACAGTTATCTCTTTTAGAGCACTTTCTTTTCCTCCTCTTGCTTTTTTTTAAATTGTTTTATTTAAAGAAAAAAATTTGAAACAGAAAGAGGGTAGAAACAATACAAAATCTCAAAGACAAAACAAAACAAAAAGTAACCAGTAAAAATCACTAGTTGATAATTACATACTTTCCTCTTAGATACAGTTCAAGTTACAAAACTAAAGTCCACAAAGTGGACATCCAAACAGTGAGACTGCAGTCAGTTTTGCTCATCTATCCAACTAAAACTTTAGTGACATAGTTATTAATTCCACACATTCAAACATACATGCAGTTATATCCTTTAGAATATTCTCTTTTCCTTTTTTTTCCTTTACAATAACTATAATCCATTCTTGTAAACTACTTAGAAGTTCTACACATGTATAAGTCTCTACACATATACCTAGCCTTTCAAAGTTCGCACAGCTCGACTCGCTGTTTCCTCTCCCGGTCTCAGGGCCTCCCCCAGCCGAGGGTCTGGAGCTCACCAACCCCCGCTCTGGGCAGGGCAGCGATCTCAGCTCGATCATGAGTCACCTGACTTAGAGACATGCTGGTACAGCGATCAGGGCTTGCCCAGCTCCAGCCCTCTGTCCATGCTTCTTTTTCTTCTTTCTTTTCTTTTTCTTGTTCTTTTTCCTCAGTTTCTTCCTGGGTCATGAGAATTCCTCTCCTTTTGTCTTGCTTTCTCCATGTTGCCAGATTCCAGCATCTGAGTTGTTTTTATTTATTTATTTTTTTCCCTCTGAGAAGCTCTCTTATTGTGCCGCCACTCAGTCAGCCATCTTGCAATCTCTCCTGCAAACTCTTCCTATGGACACTAAAATAGTAGCTTTATCTGTATCTCCTTTTCTTCACATTTTCCACCTGCATAACACCTTTAAATATTCTTTAATTCTTTAAATATTCTTTAATTCTAAAAGATATTAAATTCCTTTCATACTGCAGATTATGATATACTTGATTGAACATTTGGAGTTAATGTTATATATTATAATTAAAGTGGTTAATCCTGAGATGAAGAAATAAAATGTAAAAGATTAATTCTATTTAATCTATGTAGTGGTGCTATAAAAATACTGCTTTCTTACAGGGAATATTAAAAGTATTTTATACCTTGGACTGGGGATTTAGCTCAGCAGCATAAGCACCTGACTGGCAATTGCAAGGTTGTGAGTTCAATCCCCAGTACTAAAAAAAAAGAAAAATAATTTATACCAAAATTTATTTACATCTTTATAATTAAATGAAATGTTAGGTATATAACATATCATATCTAATTGTCATCTCCTACTAACACATGTACATATATGAGTACCTGTGTATAGAGCTCTAAGCATATACACTACACTGATACATAAAAAGCATTTTTCACAAAATGATATAGTCACACCTAAAACAAAATTACTCTATTGTGGGAATACTAAAAATAAATGCATTCATAGAAGAATTTACAAATAAGATGCAAAATGCTAACTTATGAAAGCAAAAATATTTCTTGTTGCTCAGATTTAGAATATCCAGAACCAACTTACATGAAAAACTGGTTGTTATAAACTACGTAAAAGTGATCTCATAAGACAGTTACTACAGTAGTAACTAAACTGAAATACTGAAAAACCAATTTGAAGTACTTAAAAATTCACAATCAACACTTTCTGATGAGTAAAATCAAAAGATTTCCCTTCAAAGCAGGAATGACACAACATGTCCATTCTCACTACTCTTCTTCAATATGGTTCTTAAATGAGGTAAGAGGGGAAAAAGAGGTAAAAGGAATAAAAACTGAAAAAAAGACATTAAATTTTTCTTGTTTGCAAATGACATGATCTTATACTTAACATATGCCAAAGACTCCACCAAAAGATTTTAAGAGCTGATAAATCAATTAGTACATTGGCACGGTATACAAATCAACATTAAAAATCAATATTTTTACTTTTTACTAATAATGGACTAGCTGAGAGAAAATTCAGGGATGCAATTTCATTTCCAATAACTTTAAAAACAATAAAATACATAGGGATCATTCCAATCAAAAATATGAAAGATTAAAATTTCAGAACACTGAAAAAGTTAATGAAGAAGACACCAAAAGTTGTAAAGATCTCTCGTGATCATGGAATGACAGAATTAATATTGTCATGATGGCAATATTACAGAAAAGTGATCAACAAATGCAGTGCAATCCCCACCAAAATACCAGGGACATTGTTCTTAGAACTAGTAAAAACAATCTTGACATTGATACATAAAACACCCAGAATAAAAACGATCTTAAGCAAAAAGGGTAAGCCTAGGGATAGCACAATACTTGATTTAATATTATACGATGACCATAGTATCAGAAACAGCATGGCACTGACACAAAAATGCACATGTAGACTAGGAACAGGAGAGAAGACAGAAAAATAAACCCCTGCAATAAATGCCATCTGATTCTAGACAAAAGAGCAAAGTGCACTTAGGAAAAAGGCAGCTCTTTAACAAACAGTCATGGAAAAACTCATTATCCACTGGTAGAGCACTGAACCTAAATTCTTGTCTCTCACTTGTGCAAAAATTAATTCAAAATATGTCAAAGATCTAGGTATAGAAGATCTGAAATCTGAGAAAACTAAAAGAAAAAGTACTGAAATACTTGAAGCCATAGGCACAGATTAAGACATTCTGAAAAACACTGCAATGATACGAGAGGTAATAGCAAGAATCAACAAATGTTGACTACATCAAATTTAAAAAAATTCAGCAAAGCAGTAATATTGCAGTCAGGGTGGGCAAGGGAAAAGATATAATATAGGACACATAATTTATAATATTATTTTATAATATTCTCTCAGAGTCACATGCAAAAAAAAAAATGTGGGAGATCTGTCTACACACGAGAGACCCAAAGAATCCAGCTGAGGGCCTGAATCCCATGACAGTGTCCTGCACGAGTTCAGCTGAAGACCTAGAGCCCAAGCAATGCCCCATTGGTTCACTTGGAGGTCTAAAGCCCAGGACAATGTCTTTCAGGCAAGTCTATTTCAAGGATCTGCACTGAGAAAGCCCAAAGTTCAGTGTCGGAGGCTACAAAGTCTGCACCAACAAGATGAAGAATCTGTCCAGCAGGCTGAGGGATCTGCACTAGAGCCAGGAAGCAACACTCGCCGTACAGACCAGAGCTCCCCACACACTTCCTCAGCAAGAGTGAGGTCCCGAGCTCCTCCAGGGATTGAAACATCTGAGTTCATATCAGGAAGACCAGCACGACAAGCTTCTCCAGGAGAATCAACAGCTCCCCATCTTCCCCTCCAGTTTTCTTCTTAGGCTGTTGGCAGCAATGCTCAGGTGGCCTTCCACGCCCAGCACCATGCTAATTCACTTCATCCGGGTGTCATAAATTGACCATTAGTCAATGAACCGCAAAGGGAAACTAATGTAGTGAGGAGATAACCTGCAGAATAAGGGAAATATTTGCTACTCTTCCAACAGAGGATTAATGTCTAAATATATAAAGAAATCAACAAACAGCACTAAAAAATCAAATAAAATAACCCAATCAATAAGCAAATGAATTAAACAGACATTTCCCCAAAAAAGAACCAATTACCTACAAGTATCTGAAAACACGTTCAACATCTTTAACCACTAAGGAAATGAAAATCAAAATACTATGGGGAGTCCATCTTACCCCAGTCAGAATGACTTTCACTTGGAATACAAAAACAAGCGTTGGTAAGGATGTGGGTGGAAGAAAAGAAACATTTTGTTACAGCTGGAAGAAATGTAAATTCATACAGCCACTGCAATCATAAATCAGTATGGAGGTTCCTGAAAAATACAAAAATACTACTTCATGGAAATGGAGATCATCCTGTGACTGAAATAAGCCAGATGCAGAAAGACAAATATTGCATGTTCTCCCTAAAATGTAGAATCCTAGAAAGATGACAAGAATGTAGAAGGGAGAATACTGAGACAAGAGGAAGGAAATAAGAGGGAGAGAAATGGAGCAGGTGGATATGATCAAAATATGTTACATACATTGAAATCCCTTAACTCTAAATTCAAAAACAAAAGCCTTTGTTTTACCAAAGAAAATATGAATTCTTAAAAAGAAAGAAAAAAAGTGACACAGGGCTTAATTTACAAAAAGAGGAGAAGAATGCACCTTCTAGAATTATTTCAAAGGAGATCGAGATAGCTTTTCCCATTGCAATGCTAGAAGTTTTCTAAATATTGCATGACATTTGAAAAAAACCTTCATAGATGAGCAAAATATTAATATTTATATTTAAAAATCTCAGTCTCTTCTGCAAAAAATATATCTTATTAACTTTTACATTTAGATTTAGGTAATTGGCATAAATTACATAAAAATTCCAAGTAAAACATTATCTACCCAAGAGCAGCTTCCTGCAATTTTGAAAACAAAGCCACGTGAAAGAAAAAACAAGGGTCATGGATCTGCCACATTTAACTTACTGGATTAAAACTTTGCATATTACTGTGCTATTCACAGAAAAACTTTGATTGCAAGTGTATTAGCACTGGATTTATGAAAGTTTTTATCCAATACTTCTGGTAACAACCACCTGTTTTTCCTGAAATTGCCCCTCTAGCTACATTCTAACACTATCCCAGCCCTTCTACTAAGCATAATGATTTTTTAAAAGTGTATAAGACACAGTGTCAAAATGATTTTAATGCGTATCTCTATAAATAAAACAATAAGCCAAAAAGTCAAATTTATGTTTACTGCCCATTAACATTTGCTAGTACATCAATATAACACAAATATTATTAAACAAGAGACACAAAAACAGAAATTTTGAAAATCAGATAAAAATAAATACTGACAGATATTTCCTATTTTCTCTTTACATCTGCGTAGAGAATTTCACAATCCTTGGAGACCAAACAGGCTCTTCACTTGGGTACCTGCCATTAGAAAGAAATCAGGGAAACTGACTCTTCAACTAAACTGCAAGTTTCTTGAAGTACTGAAGTCTCATTTGATCTTTACAGTGATACCTCTACTCATGAATCATTTTATTTGCAATTTGATATTCAAAAGGAAGTGTTTCGTAAAATTTTGTTTTCATTTGCAAACTCTGCATCAGGTGGCAAAGTCAACCACATTGTCTTTCCCACAAAAACAGGGCCATCTTTTCAAAAACTGTAGGACAAATGAAGTTCCAAAACCGAGGTACCACTGTATTTTATCTGCATTTCTTTTAAATGCCTGGCACAGTTGGATGTAGCTTATTGGCATTCAGTTTCACTTAAAATTTCGAGTGCATATTTAATTACATTAATAGAAAAGAGGATTATATCATAGAGAAAAAGTTTTAGTCTCTTTGAGGGTTGAGTTGAGTTTGCCCTCTCAGAAGACGTTATTAGATATCCAAGGTCAATGAATATCCAAGATGAATGAATGGTGTCAGCACCCTATAGAGAGAAGTTACCTGCCTATAGTTCAAATTTGCTTTACCAAGAAAAGTTCCACCCAAATTCCTTTTCAATTTGCATTGACTTTGAAACATGGAGAATTATATTTTAGAAAACACCATTTTTCAGCACAGCTGTTCAGGACTGCCATTAAGTCTGCTATAAACTTTTTATTTCTTTGCTCTCCCAAAGAGTGAAAAAGGGTCATGTAGTAAAGACACTTCATGTTAAGATTAATTCATACAGTCTTTCTTCATCAGGAAGTAATTTTATAGTATACAGATTATTTTTAGTCTATAAATAATTTATCTTCTTATTGACTTATATTTTCAGTCCTTAGGCAACAAAGATAGCCAGGAATGCTCATAATATTTCTAAAAGCCAAATTTTAGTGTGCATTGCTCCTGCATTATGTGATTCACTCTCACATATATTCATTAATTTTGATGTGCTACTATGAGTCAAGTTTTGGGGAATTTTCTAATAAATTAGTAGTCTTTTAATATATCTGTATGATCCTATGAATGGATCTATACAATCTGACTTGCATGGAAACAATTTAACAAGATAAGACAAAATAAAATGTACACAGAAAGACCTCTAATATAACCTTCTGTTTATATAGACAAGATATCAGTTTCATTTTATTTAAGCTCAGGGGAAATCTTGCAACTACTTGCACTCCTCAGCCGATATCTTCCTGACACAGCAACATCATGTGGAAACTTAAAAAAAAAAAAAAGCATTAGGAAAAGTAAAGCTGAAGTCAAAAAGTAGAACTTCCATGCTTCCTCCTACACAAGCTTGTCCGTTTACCTGTGAGATGGAGGCCCTGAGAGATTTCTTCTCTGAGGAGAGTTTGCAGACCATGAGCTCCTCTATAGGATAGCTGTCACTCTCTTAAACTATTTTCTTCACAGCTTAGCAATTCTTTCTTATCACCATGAGGGTCACATTTCCTGTGATTATATTGCAACTACCTTTGTATTTGGAAATGATTTCTTAGACACAATGTCAAAAGCATGATCAGTGAAAGAAAATATGAGTACATTGAATTTAATTAAAATACAAACCTTAATGGAAATACATTGTGCCAAAGCTTATGGGACAGAGAGAAGGCAGTACCAAGAGAAGTTGGAGCAATCAACTCCTGCCTCAAACAGAACACCTCAAATAAATAGCCACTGTATCTCAAGGAACCAGAAAAAAATAAACCAACTCAAAATCAGTAGAAGGAAAGAAACAACATGGGATACAAATGCAATAGCCTGGAGAAATGAAACACAGAACTGGTTTTTAAATGGTGAACACTGCCTCTTCTGACCAGGACTGGCTTCCTAACAGTGTGCTTGCTCAGCAGCTGAACTCACCAGTGGATGAATCCACCCATGAGTATAGACTCACTGTGACCCAGCCACCCTCCTGAAGTCAGGCCTTGAGGTACAGGGAGCCTGGAACTGACCCTCCAGATCTAAGCTACAACAGATTGACAGAAATTAAAAGACTCCCATGAAGAAACCCAGGACAAGAAGGCTTCACTGCTAAATTCTCCAAAGCATAAGGACCAATTCCAATTCTCTTTAAATTATTCAAAGAAGTATAAATGCAAGATACTTAAATAAGTGTTACCACTTATTATCCTGATACTAGAACCAGATTAGAACACACACACACACACACACACACAGGCACACACAACTACAGGTCAATGTCTTTGATGAAGATAAATGAAAAAATCCTCAACAAAACATGAGCATATGAAATTCAACACCACATTTAAAGGTACATGATTGAGTGGGATTCATCACTGAGCTGTAAGGATGGTTCAATACACACAAATCAGTAAGTGTGGCATACCACATTAACAGAATGAAAAATGAAGCCTATAGGCTCATCTTAACACATGCAGAAGTAGAATTCAATAAAATTTAACATCTTTCATCAGAAAAATGCTCAGCAATGTGCCTCAGTATAAAAGGGTCATTTACAGTAAGTCAACAACTAGCACTACAGTGACTAAGGAAAACAGAATGCTTTCTCTGTGAGATCTGTAAAAACACAAGGGTGCCCACATTCACCAGTCTATTCAACATATGCTGGAAAGTCTAGCCAGAGAAATCAGGCAAGAGAAAGAAACAAAAGGGCATCTACACTAGATATGTTATTTAATAAATGCACCATAGACTATTTTTAATACAGATTTTTGAAAACTATATTCTACATTACAGTGTAGTTTTGCAAGACCCGTGGCTCAACATTCTGGTAATGGAACTGCTGGGTGAAAAGGTTTGAGTGTGTGTTGCGGGGGAGAAGAGCATTATAAGCAGTATTAAAGTGTGTCATGCACATGTGTTCCTGCTACTGAGAAGGAATATCATTGTATTCCACAAACATATGCTAATAAACAAAAACTCAAAGGCAAAGAAATTAATGTAAAAATGATGATAAAATGCAATACTGTATTAGATATTAACAGATTGTTCTCTAAAATGGCATGAGTTTAAATTTCAATAAAATGAAAATGCTGAATTAGTAGTACATATTAATAATTTTGCAACATTACACATATTGTGAATAGTTTATACATATTATTTTTTATACTACAATGCATTTGCCGCACTCTAATTTTCAATAGCTGTTTTTCTATATTTCCCTTACAAACTCAGTGACTTTCTTAACATCTATTTTCCTGTAATATTGCTGAAGACTTTTTTTACATTTACATAATCAATAGATGTCAAATTCATTCTGAGCCTGAAGTTCCTTTAGCCGTCTAGGTTTTCTTCAGAAATATCATTTCTGATGTCACTGAATAAAATACCAACATAATTCTGTATTTCTATATAAATGTTTTCTAGATTCTGGGTTTTTTTTTTCCAGCGAGTCTACTTTTTTCTGTTTTAGAATCATCATAGCCATTTTTACCTATATTTCCAAGAAAATATTTTGCAACATTTTCCCGAAAACATCTCATTGGTATTCTAATTTGGATGGCAGAGGCAACACGGATTAACTCCAAAAGATGTTGAGTCTATCTAAAAATAAGTTAAACCTATTATTCCAAGTCTTGTTTTATAACTCTCAGAAGAGTTTTAAAGTTGCCTTCACATAAACCTTAAGTATTTCTTCTTCCTATATTTTAAAAATATTTTTCTCAGTATCATAAATGGAATATTTTCTTCATTAAATTTTGTATTTATAGTTGTTGAACAAGAAAACTAATGATTTTGATATAAATTTTGCAACAAGGGAATCTTCCTTACTCTCTCTTTTATTTCTAATAATTTTTCAGACAATTCTCACGAGTTCTAATGGTGCACAATCATATCATCTGCAAATAACAATAATTTAATGCCTTCTGCTCTCACTTTAATGGATCTTTTTTCTCATGAAACTGCAAGAGCAAAAATTTTCAAAGCTATGATAATTGCTCTCCATAGCACCTTCTTCATTTTAATCATTTCTTAGAAAATATGAAAATAGTTCTTGTGCTGCCCATCTATTTTTCCCTATGCATTACTTAAAAGTAAAAATATTAACAAAATCTTCAAACCTTACTAAGCTTTGGGTCTTCTTGCACTCTCCTTTGTCTTTCTCTGCCTTTTCAAAGATTGCTGTGTAAATCTGTGCCATTCTATGTGTTTCACTGTGAGTGATACAACTGTACAATATTTCTTACTGTTCATACTTTCTAGATTTTATAGATGGAGGTTGGAACCCAGTCTGTCTTTGAACTATCTCCAGAAATGATATACTCTATTGCCTGTGAGCCTAGGAGGTGCCAGGTGGTTCAATGAAAACAAAATCTAAAAAAAAGTTATCATTATCCTTACTGTATTAATGAAGCCTAGGAAATACAATTTTTATGTTACTAGTAGAAAGTTCTTAAAATCACTTTTTTTTTTTGTCTCCAAAGCTTATATTCTTGGCTGCATTTCGGAATCTCACAAGGCTAAAATCTGAGATTTAAAACTTAAGTTTAGGGTAAATGTGGAAAAATGAACAATCCAGTCTTCTCTAGGAGGGTCAAGAAGTAATATAGGTACTTCTAAGAATCAGCACTAAGAGAGGGAACAAAAAATTGATCGCTCATATGACTCAGAAAGTACCTTCTCCCCACACCCCACATGAGAGCCTCACAGTTGCTAGGCATGAAACAGTTCCTCATTTTATAGCACGGTCAATTATTTTCAAGTTCAGACTAGTTTCCTTAAGAGTGGGCACATGCTCAACAAGATTCTTCAGGGAGGGAAAAAAAACACTGGTTTTTACCTGAGGAAACTTAATTGAAGTTTTGAACTCATTTTTTCTTTCAAGCAGTTTCTACGGTAAACCCAATTCTGTGGTGGGATTTATTGAAGCACAAAACAGAAAAGACATTTACTCAGAAGTAACTCATGGATATGATGTGGATTAGAGCTTGAAAAAAATAACAAATGATACAGCTACTGAGTCCTGAAAACACAGCTGCACCTAAAAGCAGAGTGAGATTCGAACAGGGTAATCTATTGTCAAATGAACACAAATGTGTCAAGAATTACATCTCAATTACTTCTCTACTTAAAAAGTTTCATTTAGCTTCTAATTTTCCCCTCAACTCTTTTAACTGGGTGACAGGAAACATTAGAGTCTCCTTTAGAGAGAAGGCATTAGTGCCTTCTAAGATGAATAAATAAAAGCATAAATTTCCAGAGGCTATTCCAGGAAAGCTGGAGATGTTCAGTGAGAACTCACAATTCCTAATCAAAGCATCCTTTCATGTTTTGGTTGATAGCTGCACTGTACCAGACCTTACTAAGGGGATACCAACAGCTCTGAGGTTTGGAACGGGCGTTGTTGTTTCAGTCATTGTTTCTGTACCATCCAACCCTCTGGAACTTCTGTCCAGATAAGTTTGGCTGCTTTCATAAAGATCCAGGTCAAGAGCCCCAGGGCAAACGTAGATAGCTAGAGAATCCAGTGGTTATGTATTGATGACTTACTCAGCCCTGGAATTATCCAGGACACTGAGAAAAGCTTGGTACGTGTCCTTATCTATGGAAAATACCATCTAATGTAGAGTAATAGTTACTCGGAGGATAGTTATACAGTGTTCAACATGAAATCAGAGTATTAAGATTCTAAAAATATCAAAGTATGCTTCAGAATTAAAATAAGAGGAAAATAAAGACATTTAAATGTCCTAACTTTAGTAACTACATA
The DNA here is from genome assembly GCA_004027455.1 of Hydrochoerus hydrochaeris. Classification (NCBI taxonomy): domain Eukaryota; kingdom Metazoa; phylum Chordata; class Mammalia; order Rodentia; family Hydrochaeridae; genus Hydrochoerus; species Hydrochoerus hydrochaeris. Next base: position 97,583 of record PVLA01002444.1, read on the forward strand.
AAATATCTGCAAAGTTCAGATTTTTTACAACATCAAGCATGTTTTTAATAAAATCAAAAAACATCAAACTGTGAATTATTAGCTTAACACTATCTTACAGTTTCTGTCATGAAATTTGCTTTCCTGAATAATAGGAAAACACTAAAAATACATATTTTTAGCTCAATTTTTAGAAAATACAGAAAGTTTTATGTCAAATGTTTTAGCTTCTTTCCTCATGGGACCATTGTGTAATCTGTTGTGAAAGATGAGAGGATACAGTTATGGCTGTGCGTCTTATAGGCTAGAAAAGGACATAGAAACATAGTTAGTAATGTGCAAACCTTGCTGTACACTCCCTTAGAGAAAAAAAAGATTCCCAAGAATTCTCAAAGTCTCCTCTAGGTTACCTGGTGCCCAATGATGCTGTCCTTGTAGAATAAAGTTCTGACTATAATAAAAATCACCATTTACCATTTTCATGAGAGATTAACAATATTCAGAAAATTCTAAGTATATTTCTACTTACTCTTACTAAATTGTACTATGCAAAACCAACCTCATAAAACTTACATCTAGAAAGTGAAAGATCATTTTCCTTACCTTTCTATCTCTTCTAAGTACTAAGACTCAAGTCAAAGGTATGAATGCCTTCAGGTACCAAACTAATTTCTTGCTCTTTTCTTTTCATTCTTACTCATTTGGATTTCTCATTCCCTCAAGTATTTTTTATCATATTTTAGTAAATTCAATTTTTCAAGGAGTCTCAATCTTATTACAAAAATATGTGGTAAGAATAAAAATGTACATAGGAAATTAGATCAGGTTATTAGTTTGACAGTAAATGTCTTTATCTTTTGCTTCTCTAGAGAAGACATAAAAACCATGTGAGAGAAAACAAAATGATAACATCAGAAGTAAGCAAAAATTATTGTCTTCAGTGAATTAAACTTGCTGTAGAATCCATAGAGTAAGTGTAGGAAGAATCGGCTTTACAGGAAACCACAGATCAAAGCATACAAATGGAAAGACAGTTGTATAAAGAAAATCAGTTGTAGGGGTTCTCCAAACAATAGTGGAAGATGTAAGAAAAGGAGATACTGACAGTCACAGTAATGAATTACACTTGTAGAATTAAATTACAGCATCTGATCTTTTGTACTTTGGTGAGAGAATTTTTTGGTCATTGATGAGGATACATTCAGAAGGAACAAAATATACTGCTTCCAAACACTAGTCAGTGATGTATAACACAGGTATGTTCATTTTGCACTATCCAAGATGTGTAGGTGCTTCCCTGCCAGCTGCAAGTGTACTACAAAGCCTCCATACCACTGTGTTTCCACATCCTTTGCTAGCAAATAAAGTCTGCAGTTTCAGCTGTGTCTCTTCACATCTTTCAGTTTTCCCACAACTGCCCCATAGAACAGAAACTACAGCATTTGACATACAAACTTCTATTTTTTCAACACATTAGTTGAAGACATGGATCTTTGCTATTTTCCTGTTATTCAGGAGAGCAAATCCTGAAACTGTAACTATAAGATACATTTAAGCTAATAATTCACAGTTTGACATTTAAAAAAACACTTGATGTGTAGAAAGTCTCAATCCTGCAGATATTTTCTGTAGTTACTACGACTAACTACAAAAGTCAAAACACAGTATAGAAAAGTAGACTCTCAGAGAAAAAGCTGAAACAAATTCAAAGCCTATAAAGAAAAATCAACATCAAAACATATTTAAAGAAAATCTGGAGCATGTGTGCAAAAATGGAAATAATATTTGTTTTATTCAAATATTTTAAATAAACATTTTACTAGACAATATATATTTAATAAGAATTAACTACTTAATCAACTAACATTAATAAAGTAGATTTAGTACAGAAAATATTCACAAGAAAGGCTTTAGTAAAGTAAGTCATCAAATCAAAATGCCACAAAAAAACTATCCTTAAATTTCATTACATAAAAACCATCCTTTTCTTTCCAGCATAAACATCATATATGGTATTAAAATAAAATTGGCTGATCACAGAAAAGGATATTATAGTATAGATAATATAAAGTTTATATGAAGACTTCCTAAAGAAACTCTGTCAATCAGTGAGAAATATTTTTTAAAAATCTTCAGTTCATGACACAGTACATGAAAAACTTTAGAATGATACAACCTTGCAAATTATCAGAAAAATAAAAGCAAAGTAATTTGATAAAATTTTTGTGCCATTGACTAGCAAAAGTTCCAATAAATATGGGGGGAAAGTCACTCACAACAATATTACCAAATGGCAGAATAGGCAGCTTGAAAGTTCCACTCCTCCACAGAAAAGTTGAAAATCAAACAGGAACTATCAAAACTAACTTTTGTACAACTCTAAACTAGAGATCTCCAGCAATAAATCAAATACTGAATAATGTAACAGGCAACAGGTCAAGGCTAGTGAGCAATAAGCGTAAGCCTGTGACAAAACGCACAGTTAGGACATAAAATAGACCATCCGAGGCATGAAGAGAATAGCTGGAAAAGGTACGGCGTGAGAAAGCACCAAGGAACACCAGAGAATTTACAAAGCCACAGACACGACCAGGGCAAGACCTCATGGTCAGTAAAGATCTGATAACACCTCTAGCTGATACCTGGGTTCCGTGCAGTTCAGAGTGTGTTGAAAGAGTGAATCTTCAAATACTGGGTATGGTGTTTGGAATATCATGCTTGAGGATATCTCTGTACACTACCCAAACACTACCTTTTTTAAAAAATCAATCATCCCAAAGTGACAAAGAATGGTCTTTGCAAAAATGGTTTGGTAGGGCTAGGAGTTTAGTTCAGACTAGCGCATGTACCCAGCGGCCACAAGGCCTGCAGTATCTGAACGACTGCAGCCACTGGAAACTCAAAAAGAGCACGCTGCAGAGAAGGCGGACCTGTGATAGCAAGTTACTACACTCTAAGGTTCAACTATAGTTTTAAACTGTATCCAAAGAAACAGAGATTGTAATCTCCTCCAAAGAGCTCACTGTGAGGAAAAGATATTAAACTTACCACTTAAACTTTTAATCACCTTACTGTGCTGAAAGAGCTCAGTGGAAAAGAATTTTTGAAAAGATGCATGAACAATGAGAATAGCAAATAAGGAGATAAGTTTTCTATAAAGGAAGAAAAGAGAAGTAATAGGGCCAAAATTACAACTGAAATAAAAAAAATTAAACAGGCATATCTGAGAAATCAGGAATAATCATGAATTTGAAGACACAGTGATTGGCATGACCTAGTCTAGGAAGCAAAAAGGGGAAAGGAGGATGAGAAATGAAGTGACCTGAAACACACTATCAGACAGCTAATATCTGCCCTGTGGGACCACACAAGGAGGAGAGCCAGAGAGAGGCACTCATGGAATGCGAAAACATTGGAAGAACAGCACAAACTTCTCAAATATGATGAAATGCATGAGTTCTAAATATGACAAACTCAGAGTTTCAAATCAAGGCACATTTAAATCAGATTCTTATTTTTTGCCCAGCCTATGATCATATTTGTGATAGTCCTGCCTCAGTTTCCCAAAGTGCTGGAATTACAGATGTGTACCACCATGCCTGGCCAAAAGAAATTTGTGGAAGTAGTGAGAAAGACATCACTTGATCACATAGACTAGATCACTCTAAGAATAAAATGCTGTTTCTCACAGGAAGCCATGGAAGACAGAGCTATGGAATGACATATTTAATGTACTAAAAGAAGCAAAAAGTCTCCCATAAAGATTCATGGTCCAGCAAGCCTGCCCTCCAAAATGAATACTCATAAATGGAATAAATCAGACCCACATGTGTGAACACCACACTGTCTGACTAGTGTGAGAAACTGAACAAGTAAATAAGATCCAAAATGCACAGTAGATATTGCGAATTGGGAAGTAATTGTTTAAAAGAAAAGACAAACTGATGGAGAAAAGGGAAAAGACAAAAGGGAAAAAGAAAAAAATATGTTTATGCACAAGACAGCTAAGATAGTCATACATCTAATTTCTCTTAGTTAATTGGAAAGAAAGATTCATATTAAACTTGCTTATACAGGTTATCATGTCTCTACCTTGTACACTAAATAACTACTATGAAGATTACAATATGCAATGTATTAATCATAACCCTCATACTAACTTGTTTTGAAACTCTGTTGCATTGTTGTTTTTTCTTTTTTAAAAAACAAAACTAAATTTTTTATTTTTCCTTGTAATTATCATTCATGGTGTTTTAAAAATTATTTCTCAGCCTTCTCATTTGAACCTGAATAACAACCTTTAAATTTCTTTCACAGTTCTTGTATGTATGGAAATATTTTTATCTTCCCATGGTCTTGACTTACATCCATTTACCTATAAAAATTTCAAGTTTATCCTTCTTTATGGCTGTGTAATATTTCATTAATAAAAAAACTTTTTTATGACTTCTAAGTTAATGGGCTTGTTCCCACAATTTAGTATTGCAAATTGTGTTACAATAAACATGGGTGCACACATGTCACTGTGGTATGTTTTAATTCTTCTAGGAAGATACCCAGATGGGGAGGAACTGAGTCAAATGAGTCTTCCAATCTAGGTTTTTAAAGAATCTCCAAGATTTCCACAGTGGTTGCAATATTCTACATTCCCACCAACAGTGGACAAGTGTTTCTTTTTCCCTACAACCCCAGCAGCATTTGTTATCAGTTCACTTATTGATGACAGCCATTCTTTCTGATGTGATATGGACTCTCGTTGTTTTAATTTGTAGCTCTGAAAGAACCATTGATGTTGAACATTTTTAGGTACATTTATTTGCCATTGTATTTCTTCATCTGAAAATTGTGTGTTCATCTCAGATACCCATTTTTAGATTGGTCTTTCAATTTGGGAGGTCTGATTTTTTAAAATTCTTTATATGTTCTAGATAGAAGTCCTTTGTCTGAGGGACAGTTGATTAAATTTTTTTCCACCCCATGAGTTATCTTTTTACTGTATTGGTGATTTCTTTTGTTGCACAGAACTTTCCAATAAGGTAGGAGCCCATTATTGATTCTTTCTAGTATTTCCCATATGGTCTTGGTTTTGTTCATGAAGTCTCTGCCTCTCCTACATATTCGAGATTTCTATCTGTTTTCTCTCCCAGTAAATTTAGTGTTTCTGTTTAAATATTTAGATCTTTGATCCATTGTAACTTCAGTTTAGTGCTTGGTGACATGCATGGGTCTAGTTTTAGCCTATAGCATGTGGAAAGCCAGTTTTTCCAGCACCACTTATTAAAGAGACTATCTTTCTTCCAGTGAATAAGTTTTGGCTCCTTTGTCAAAGATAAGGTGACTGAGTTATTTGATGTTGTGTCTGCAACTTCTACTCTGTGCCATCAATGTACAAGTCTGGTTTTTTTTTTTCTAATATCATGCCAATGTTATCACAGTAACTTTGTAGTATAATTTCAGGTCTTTCATTGTGATTCTTCATGACTTGCCATTAATGCTCAGAGTTGTTTCTGTTATTCTAGGTCTATTGTGGTTCCAAATGAATTTTAGGAATGATTTTTCTAGTTCTGTGAGGTATGTTAATGATATTTTCATCAGATTGCATTAGATATATATAACCATTTTTGTAATATAGACATTTTCACAATGTTGGTTCTTACTATCATTGAACAAGGGATATCTTTCCATTTTCTGATGTCCTCTTTGATTTCCTTTTTGAGAATACTGTAATTTTCAATATGTAGATCTTTTATTTCCTTTTAAGATTCATCCCTAAGTATTTCATTATTTTGAATCACGTTGTGAAAACTACTGTTTCCCTGATTTCTCTGTCAGTGAGTTTGCTGTTTGTGCAGAGGAATGCTACTGATTTTTTGAGTGTTGATTTGTAGCCAGCTACATTACTGAATTTGGTTATTAAATGCAGAAATCTTTTGGTGGTGTTTTTGGTGTCTTCTGTGTAGAGTGCCACATCACCTACAAATAATGAGAATCTAACCTCTTTGTTTCCCATCCTCACTCCTTTTATTTCTCTCTCTTGCCTAACTGCTCTGGCTAATGTTTACAGAATTATATTGAACAGGAGTGGTGGCAGTGAGCATCCTTGTCTTATTCCTGATTTTAGAGTGATAACTTTCAGCTTTTGTTCCTTTAGTATATGATGTTGGCTGTTGGTTCGTCATACATGGCTTTTATCAGATTGAGGTGAAGGTTATCCTGATTTTCTGTAGGATTTTCATCATGAATGAGTGTTGGACTTGGTCAGTCACTTTTTCTGCATCTATTGGAATGATCATGTTAATTTTGCTTTTGGCTCTGTTGATGTTCTGTGTTACATTTATTGATTTGTGTATGTTGAACTATCCCTGCATTCCGATAGTGAATTTTCTTGAAAGTGGTATGTAATCTTGATGACTTGCTGAATTCTGTTTGCTAGTATTTTATTGAGAATTCTTACATCTATGTTCATTAGAGAAATTGGCTTAATGTACCAATCTTTTGTGGTTAGTTCTTTTTCTGGTTTTAGTGCCAGGGTAGCACTTACCTCCAGTAATGATTTTAGAAGTATTACTTCCCTTTCAATTTCCTTAAAGAGTTTTAGCATCCATGGCATTTGTTTTTCTCTAAATTTCTTGTTCATTCAGCAGTGAATCCATCAGGGCTTGGGCTTTTCTTTGTTGAAAAAATTTTAATACATTTTCAACTTCATTGACTGGTATTGGTTTAGTTTTGGCAATTTGACTGTGTCTAGGAATCATCTATGTCTTCTATATTTTCTATCTTAGTAGAATATAGGTTCTCATAGTAGGTATTAACTATCTCCTGGGTTTCTGCGGAATCCATTATGATTGTCTGCTTTTTATTCCTAATTGCTTGAATTTGTGTTTTTCTTTACCCTTTTTCATGAGGTTGGCTAATGGTTCATCTATTTTATTTATTCTTTCAAATAACCAACTTTTCAATACATTAATTCTTTGTATTGTCAATGGAGGAAGGTAAAAAATTAGTATTATTATACTTTGGTATGCATAGACTTATTTTATTTCATAAATTATTTAAAAGATCAGCCCATAATTCCAGCACTTGGGAGGCTGAAGCAAGAGGATCACCTTGATTTCCAGTTATTCTGGACTACATAGTGAGTTCAAGACCAGTCTGAAATACATGGTGAAATTCTGTCTCAAAAAAAGTGCATAAAACAATGAAAAATATACGCTACTGGATGAATAATACTTAATTTCTTACAACAACATCATAGCAATAAAGAGACAGCAGTATTTTAATGTGTGATTGAAAATAAGTTGATATCATTCAAACTAATATATTATAAATTTATTAAATGTAACTACCATCATTTTCACAGAAGAAAAGAAGCTGTAAAAATATATACAATGGAAAAAAGAATGGAATCAAAATAGTTTACTGGAAACAATTAACTCAAAACATGGGAGACAATGAGACATAAGTGAAGAAGACAAACAAAAATGGAACTTCTTCCTTATCCAAAAGTATTTTAAATCTATGTTATGAAACTCTCTACCCAAAAGACAGAGTTTTGTAAAATAGATTTTTAAAAGATTCCTCTATATGCTGCCTACAAGATACTCACTTCAGATCCAAAGACAAAAATAAATTTAAAGTAGAAGTAGAGAAAGGATACTTTACATGAGTAAGTGGCCAAAAGAAAACTAGTGTGCATATACTAACAGAACATATATTTTCAAGTACATGTGAAAAATTCTCCATGCTACATCACATTTTAGAACATATAAATCTCAATAAATTTTAAAATATTTAAATTATAAAAGTATCTTTTCCAACTATAGTAGAATAATGACAAAAATCATCAGCAGATGGAAAACTAGAAAATCAAAAAATCTTTAGGAATTAGATTCTATCTGTAACCAATATTTAAATAACATATTGAATGAAATTAGAAAATAGTTTTAAATGAATGAAAATGAAACACAATATAGAAAAACTTGTGATACATAGTGCAAATATTGCTCAGAGAGAATTTATACTTGTAACTGAATATATTAACAGAGACTTGAAATCAGTAGTCTGGCTTTTCATCCTGAAGGCTTAGAAGACAAAGCTGAACTCAGAGCTAGTAGAGGGAAAGACATGGACATGAAAACAAATATAAGTAAAATAGAGAATGAAAAGAACAGAGCAGACAACAAAATGGAAAGTTAATTCTTTGAAAAAAAAATCAATAATTTGCCAAACCTTTACCTAGAGTTATAAAAGAAAAAAGATGATTTAAAAAGATGATTATCTGTTAATATTCAATTAACAGATAAAAGTGGAAAAATTACACAGTTGTGATTCCAGAAGTTCATCCCAGCTAGACCTGAGGGTCCAGGAGGTTCTGAACTCTGCCCAGCCAGGAGCAAGGCCCCAGTGCCACACTCTAGGAGTGCATCCTGACTAGCTGCACAGAGGACCTGACTTCTGCCCAACCCAGCATCCCAGAACAATCCATCAGAGAATGCCCAGACAGCCTCACAGGTCACAGAGGTATAGAGCCCTGAACTGCCCAGGGCCCTAGAGCCACCCATCAGAGAGTGACCAGCCTAACCATGGTCCTGGAGATTTTGAGCTCTGCCCATCACAGCATTAGGCTCTGGTGCCAAAGTTTGGAGGTGTTCCCTGGCTAGCTACATGAACATCAGAGGATGGAAACTGCCCAGCACAGTGTTCCAGTATGATCCATCATGAAGGTGCCTGGCCAGCCACATAGGTCCCAGAGGAAAATGGCAAAATGAAAGAACAAGATGCAGTCTCTGTCTGACAGTTCACCAAGAACAAACGCAGGAGACATTGAAAGTGAAGATACTGGAAATTGCATAACTGAACTTTCTGAAATGATAGCAACTGAAGTAAAGAAACAACGCCATGAAGCTTTAGGGGAAATCAGATCAGAAAGAAATATTGAGTCTATCTAAAGCAGATCTAGATTTTTAAAAATAGAGCAACATAAGAAAATGATGGAAATGTTAAATGAACATCAGGAAATAAAAAATTCCATTGGAGGCTGGCAAAACTGCTTGAATGAAGTTGAAGATACTCTCAGACCTTGAAAGACAGTATGGAAGCATATGATCATGAAAGAATAGACTTCATAAAAATAACAAGGAACCAGGAAACAACTATTCAACAGCTGCAAGCAACATAAGCAAAAAGAAACAATATAAGTCTGATAGATGTCAATAAAAAATCAGGGATCAATACAAATGACATAAGATATCTATTTACAGAAATAATAGAAGAAAATTTTCTAAACTTGGGAAAAGAATCTCATATACAGATAAGTGAGGCATGTACTACCCCCAAGTAGCCATAACCAAAATAAATCTTCACATAAGCATATAATAATTAGGATCTCAGAAATTCAGCACAAGAACAAAATACTACAAGGTATCAGATAAAACAAACAGATTACCTACAAAGGAAAGCCTAACAGAATCACAGCAGACTTCTCAACAGAAACCTTCACGAAGAGCTTGGAGTGAAGTATTTTAGGTCCTAAAAGAAAACAACTTCCAATCCAGATTGATGTAAACTGCAAAACTATCTTTGAAAATTGATGAAGAAATAAGACACTTCCATGACAAAGAAATGTGGAAGAAATTCACAATCACCAAACCAACACTACAAAGAGTACTGAAAGATACTCTAGAAAGAGATAAAGATAACCACAATTCTAAGAACAATAGCAGAAGGAAACCACTAAGCAGAACAAACAATTAAACAGAAAAAGTAGAAAAACAACAGCAGAAAGACAACATGACAGGGATAAGTCAATACATATTAGTTATATCTATCAATGTAAATGGTCTCAACTCAGTAATAAAAAGAAATAGACTGGCAGAGTGGATTAAGAAACAATCCAACAATATGCTTTATACAAGAAACACATTTAACTCAAAAGGAAATTCATAGACTAAAAATCAAAGGATGGAAAACAACAGTCCATGTGTCAGGAACCCAGAAAAAAGCAGTTTGCAGACAGTGTGAAACCAACAATGATCAAAAGAGATAAAGAAGGTCACTACATACTTGTTAGGGGAAAAATTCAAGAGGAAAAGATTAGAGTCATAAATATATATGCACCAAATATGGGAGCACACAACTATGTAAAACAAATCGTAATAGACATGAAAAATCAAATAAGCAATAATATAATTATAACAGAAGAATTTAACACCACATTGTCACAAAGAGACAGATCAACCAAATAAAAAATTAACAAAGAAATAGTAGAATGGAATCAAACTTGTGAACAAATGGACCTAGTATATGTGTATTGAGTGTTCCACCTAACTACATCAGAATATACTTTCTTGTCAGCTGCACATCTAAAATAGATCATATACTAACTCAGAGAACATGCTTAAGTAAATGCAAAGGAACTGAAATAATCCCAGGCATATTATCTGACCATAGTGCAATAAAATTGGAAATCAATGACAAAATAACCCACAAGAACTATGTAAACACATGGAAATTAAATAGCACTATCCGAAACGACAAATGGGTCACAAAAGTAATTAAAGAAGAAAGTGAACAATATCTACAACCAAACAAAAATGCAAATACAACTTACTGTAACCAGTGGGGCACAATGAAAGCAGTCTTCAAAGGAAAATTTATAGCAGTAAATCCCACATCAGAAAAATGGAATGAACACAAATAAACAACATAAAACTGCACCTCAAAATTCTTGAAAAAGAAGAGTAAGTCAACTACAAAGCCAAAAAAGAGGAAACTTTAAACATAAGAGCAGAAATTGATGCAATTAAAACTAAGAAAACAATACAAAGAATTAATGAATAAAAGAGTTGGGTTCTTTGAAAGAATAAATCAAATCAATAAACCCATAGGTAACCTTATCAAAGAGAGAAAAGAAAAAAACTCAAATCCACAAAATAAGAAAAGAAAAGGATGAAATCACCATAAACCTTGTGGAAATACAGAGGTTCATCAATACCTACTTTGAAAACCTTTACTCTCATAAGTTTGATAACACAGAATAAGTGGACAGATTTCTGGAAACATGAATTAGCAAAACAGGATCAAAAAGATGTAAGACTGCTGAATAACTCAATTTCACTTAATAAAATTGAAAATGTAATTAGAACATTACAACAAAGAAAAGCCCAGTTCCTGATGGATTCACTACAGAATTCTACAAGAAATTTAGAGAAGACTTTATGCCAACACTCCTTAAACTCTTCAATGAATCTGAAAGAAAACAATTCTCCCAAACTCATTCCTAGAAGCAGATATTACCCTAATACCAAAACCATAAAAGACCCAATCAAAAAAGATAATCACAGGCCAATCTCCCTAATGAATATAGGTTCAAAATCTTCAATAAAATACTGCCAAGTAGAATGCAAAAAATCATCAGGAAGATTATATGCCATGATCAAGTGGGATTCATCTCAGGAATGCAGGGATGGTTCAACATAAGCAAAATAATAAATGTAATCCATCATATCAATAGAGCCCAAAACAAGAATCACATGATCATTTCTATAGATGCAGAAAAAGCTTTTGATAAGGTCCAACATTCATTAATGATAAGAACACTACATAAAATCAGCATAGATGATCTTTACCTCAATATGATAAAATCCATCTATGACAAACCAACAGCCAGCATCATATTAAATGGACAGCAACTTAAATCTTTCACTCTAAAATCAGGAACAAGACAAGGATATCCATTATCACCACTCCTATTCAATGTAGTGCTGGGAACACTAGCCAGAGTAATTAGGCAAGAGAGAGAAATAAAAGGAATAAGGATAGGAAAAAAAGAAGTTAAACTATCATTATTTGCAGATGACATGATATTCTACATAGGAGACCCCAGAACTCCATTGAAAGATGTCTAGATGTAATAACCATATGCAGTAATATAGCTGGATAAAAAGTAAACACTCAAAAATCAATAATATTCCTCTACACAAACAACAAACTTACTGAGAGAGAAATAAGAGAAACCACACCTTTCACAATAGCATCCCCCCAAAAATGAAATACTTAGGAGTCAATCTAGCAAAGAAAGTGAAAGATCTATCCAGGGAAAATTATAATACCCTTAAAAAAGAAACTGAAGAGGACCTCAGAAAATGGAAAGACATTTCTTGTTCCTGCATAGGAAGAAAAAATACTGTTAAAATGTCCATTCTTCCAGAATTATTAAACAGATTTAATGCAATTCCAATCAAAATACCATTAGCATACCTCACAGATCTAGAGAAATCATTCCTAAAATTCATCTGGAGCCAGAAGAGACCTAGAATAGCAAAGGCAATTCTGGGCAACAAAGGCAAGGCAGGAGGCATTACAATCCCTGACTTGAATTTATACTACAAAGCTACTGTGATAAAATCAGCATGGTCCTGGAATAAAAACAGATCTGAATATCAATGAAACAGATTAGAAGATACAACCACAACTACAAACACACTCAGCCACCTTATCTTTGACAAGGGGGCCAAACACATTCACTGGAAGAAACATGATCTCTGTAATAAGCAGTGCTGGAAAAACTGGCTTCCCATATGCCCAAAACTAAAACTAGATCCATGTCTATCACTATGCAATAAACTAAAATCAAAATGGATCAAAGATCCAAATATTGAAACAGAAACACAAAATCTACTGGAAGACAAAGTAGGTAGAAATCTTGATGACAGAGAGGTAGGCAAAGACTTCATGAACAAAAATCAAACTGCACAGGAAATACTTTCCAAAATCAACAACTGAGATCTTGTCTTATCAAAAAGTTTTTGCATATCAAAAGAAATCTCCAACAGAGTGAAAAGAAACCCCATGCAATTGGTAAACTGTATTAGCCAGCTGTCCCTCAGACAAAGGACTTCTATCTAGAACATATAAAGAATTTTAAAATGTCAAGCCCCACAAATTCAAAGACTGAATCCAAAAATAGGCATCTGATATGAATACACACTTCCCAGATGAAGAAATTCAAATGGCAAATAAAAATATGAAAAAATGTTCATCATTGCTCATGCAAGAAATGCAAATTAAAACAACCCTGAGATCCCATCTCACTCCAGAAAGAATGGCCAAAATCAAGGAAGCAACCAATAACAAATGCTGGAAGGGCTGTGAGGAAAAAGGAACTCTTCTCTGCTGCTGGTAGGTAGGAGTGTGGGCTGGTACAACCACTTGTGGAAATCAGTATAGAGGTTCCTCAGAATGTTAGGATTAGAGATTCCATTTGACCCAACTATCCTATTTCTGGGCATTTTCCCAGAACAGTTGAAAGCATCATACCATAGTGATATAGTACATCCATGTTTACAGCAACATAATTTGTAATAGCCAAATCTTGGAAACAACACAAATTCCCATTAACTGAGGAATGGATAAAAAATATGTGGTATGCAATGGAGTACTACTCAGATGTAGATACAGATTGCATCTAGGCTTTTATAGGTAAATGGACGTAACTTGAGCCCATGCTCATAAGTGAAATAAGTCAAATTCACATGTGTATATACCATATTGTCTACCTATTATAAAACACTGAAAGAGCAAATAAGATCCAAAATCTACAATAAATATTATGTAAGGGCAAGAAACTGCTCAAAAAGGAATAGCAACTGGGATAGGAGAAAGGAGGAAAGAAGAAAAGGAAAAGGAAAAAGACATAAATAAATATATATATATATATATATATATATATATATATATACATACATACATACATGAGATAGCTAAGACAACTATAACCATTCTATTCTATTAGTTTTGGGAAAAAAACAGTTAATATTCATGATTAGATCAATTTTACATGCTTATATCTGATAATCTAAGCAACTTTTTGAAGGTAACAAAATGCAATATCACAATTTTTGTTAAACTTCTATCATCTTGTTTTGAAAACTTTTACTGCTATTATTTTGGTTTTGGTGTTGTTTGTTCATCTCTTTCACTTTTTGTTTTTCTTTTCTGTGTCTTTTTATCTTAAAAAATTACACAGTTGTATGTCAATAAGTTATAATATGAAATGAGATAATTCTCAGAAATTTGCACACTACCTAAATTGGCTCAAAAAGAAGTAGATATTACCAGCAGGATTATATTAAATTTGAGTCACTGATCAAAAGCCTCTGATCAAAAGCAGTCAAGGGCTAGGAGACTTCACTGCTGGGTTCTGCAACGCATTTTTCTAATGATAGTATCAATTTTTTAAGCTCTCAAAAAATAAAAGAGAAAATAATACTTCCAGCTTATCCTATGAGATCAATATTAACCAAACAATAAAGGCAAGTAAAAAAATCACAAAAAGAAAATTACAGATAAACTTCCCTGATGATTTTGAAAACCTTCAACAACATACCAGAAAATAAAATCAGTATATTAAAAAGATTATATTCCATGACTAAGTGGAATTTTCCCCAGGACTGCAGTTAGTTTACATCCCCTATTTAAATTCCAATAGATCTTTTCTTGAAGAAATGAAAAAGTCAGTCCTCAAATTCATACAAAATCTTAAGATGTACAAATAGCCAAAAACAATCTTGAAAAAGAAGAAAGTGAACAATTCAAACTTCTCGACTTCAAAAGTGAAGTTACATAATTGTATGCCAATAAAATATATAATCAACATGAAATAAGATAATTCCCATATATATGCCAATTACATAACCTAACTCATAAAGAAATAGAAATTATTTGCAACATTACAGTTATAGCAATTAAAATAGTCTGGTACTTTCATAAGAACAGAAAAATACCCCAATGAAAAAAAGAAAAAAGAGTCCACAAAGAATCACACATCTACAACTGATTCCCTACTAAAGTATTTAGTAGAAAGAGTCTCTTCAACAAATAATGCTGGAATATTGTATTAAAGAATGAAACTGAATCTATATCTCACATCATATGAAAATTGATCTAAAGTGAACCAAAGAATTAAACTTTTTCAGTATTAAAACTAAAAACAAACAAAACAAAATAAAAGCCTGAGAAGAAAACACAGTTGTCAATTATCATGATTTTGGTTTGCAATGGATGGTTAGGAAATGGATTTTAAATTATAACAAAAACACAAGCAAGCAAAAAATTATCACATAGATAAATCAAAGGCCTCAAAAAATCATAAATTTTATCACAAAGAACATTACCAGAAGACATAAAAACAACATAAGAAATGTGAGGAAATACTTAGAAATCATAAGGGCTTACTACCCAAACTATACAATTAATTATATAATTCAACAACAAAACAGAAAACTAATGAAACAACTCAATTTTAAATGGTAGGCAAAGGATATGAACAAGTATTTCTCCAAAGGATTCATATGAATGTAAGAGAAAAAGAGGTTCAATATCACAGTAATTAGGAAAGTGTAAATCAAAACTGCAATGAAATACCACATCATAGCAACTATAAAGATGACACACCAATAAAAACAAGCAAACAAATAAACGAGAGAATCAACTTTAATAATAAAGATTTGGAGAACTCAAAACTCTTGTGCATATCTTATGGTCAACAGTTGTGGAAAATAGCCTGGAAATTCACAAATACAGAATTAGTACCTTAAACAGGAATTTCATCCCCAAGTATGTACCAAAGAATTAAAATTAGAGATTTAAATATTACATAAATTCGTTACAATGCTATGCACAATAGTCAAAAAAAGAAAGAAAAATAACTGAATTGTTCATCCACAAAGAAACAAAAAATATTTTATGCATACATAAAAATGTTTAGTAGTTTCTGTTGGGATGATAAAAACACAGAAACAGAACAATAATTGGATAACCGTGAATATACGAATGCCACTGAGTTGCACGTGTAAAAGAGTTAAAATGGCAATATATACATTATATGTTGTATAATATTAAATTTTATTATATAATTACTGTATTATACTATAGTGTATTATATATTTTATTATGTTATCTATTATCTTTTGAGAGAGAGATAATGTAGTCTAAAACAGTCCCTGTGATGAAGCAAGAATATTGATACCTATACATAGAAATGTAATTTATACTTCTTGCTGGACAACTCAGCAGGATCAAAATTTAAAATAGTTGTGGATGGAGCAATGTATTTTACTCAAAATTTTATACCACAAATAGAATGTCTCAGAAATTGCATTTCATCTTTCGTCTCATGGCATTGCTGGAATAAATATATTCTATAATCCACAGCTGGACTAAATATGCAACTCAAACAAGAATAACAGTGCAATGTAACTGAACACTAAGAACTGCTGCTTTTTTCTGCTTTCTGTTCTCTTTTCTCAGCATAAAATATTTGGCAATGGCAAAGATATTTATACACTTATTTGGCTGATTACACAGAGAGTTTTCACTAATTCCTCTCCTGTACTGTAGCAAATTGGAAACTTCATTGATAAGGTACAAGAAGAGCGAAATCATTTACAGCACAATAGAGAACCCAAGCTAAAAGTTCGGGAGAAATGGTGGTGAACAGAGGATAAAGAAATAGGGACTGAAGAGACCAAATAGCCTCTGAGGAAGAAAAAAAAGGCAGGGAGGGTTGGAAAGATTCAGAAAGCCCAGGATCAGGAAGGTTCTTTGAGTAGCTCAAAAGAGTCAAGAAAAACACTTAAGATCAATCTACTGTAGGACAATGCCAACATTTATAGATTTAATTATCTGTATCTTTCTTCTGAACATAAATCTTCTAAAAGTGATTTTAAAGCAAAAATCATTCATTCAGTTCACAGTACAGTGAATTAGCAGTTTGGTCTTGACTTGGCTGGATGGTTTCTCCATTCTCTTCCACTTAGAGTCCTGCATCTGTGGTCAGGTACTGGATCACTGTGAGTTCAAACTCTAGATTATTCACATAACAGTGGGGAAACATGCCAGTAAGACAAACAGAGAATTAAAGGTCTCTTAAATTTGGTACTGGAAATTTGGGACTTGAAATTTGGAAACCAAGAAAAAGGTAAAAGCAAGGTGTAAGTTCAGCTCAGAGTCAAAGGTTTGGGAAATAGATTTAACTTCTTACTGAGAGAAATTGAAAAATCACTCTACAAAGGAGATGTTGATACAGAAGAAAAATAACTATTGTTCTCTTTGCAGTCAGTCTAATACCCCACCCAATCAGTCAGTCAATCAAGAAGCAAAAATTGAGTTTGTACCCTGAAACCATAAATGTCATTAGAACTGTGATTAAAAAAAACAAACATCTTTTTGACCCTTGTTTGTCAGTGTCTACAATCATGTGCCTGTATAAAACAATATTCTGATATTTACAGAAAGTACCAATACTCCACTTTCACTTAATTTATGCAAACAGCTATGGTCTTGGATTTCAAGATTCAAAATTAACAGTTTTACTTTTGTTTCCTGATGTATCAGTCTATTGGGAGACTGATATAAAATATGTCTGCAAAGAATTGGTGATGGGGCTGGGGATGCAGCTCAGCAGCCTAAGCACCTGCCTGGAAACTGCTGGGTGTGAGTTCAATCCCTGGAACCAAAAAAAAAAAAAAAACACCAAAAAAAACCATGGGGATAAAGAGTCTAAACTGGTAGTGAACTGGCCTAAGGCTATGTCGATAACTCACAATCCTACCAAAATTAGCACTGTGTATGAAATTAGCACCTTGTTGCCACATTTTTCCTCCTTGCAGTTTGTCCTTGCCCTCTGCAATGCTTTATATTTGCCTCGCAGTAGTAGACACTCCAGGACTGAAATTGGGACGAAGCACTGCTTCCCACAGTTGCTTCATGCCAGAAAAGATACTTTTCTCCAGACCTGCTTTTGGTGTAAAATTGAATGCTGGCACACTCTTGATTCTTATTGACAAGCTTCCTTGTTTACTGTTGTTCAACCTTAAGATGTTGCCTTGTTAAATACTGAAAGGTTAACAGCTGAACCCTGTTTGCCTCAAGTAAATCATACTCAATTTTCTGGAGCTCATTGCAAACAATCTGCTCTTAAAGTGCTAATTAGGGCTGAGAATATAGAATGCGAGTCTGGACTGCACTATCTGCATAGTCCCAATTGCATGCTGCTTTTTCTCCTTCAAATCAGGTCATTCTGTTTAAGTCAATAGTATTTCTTTCTCAGAAAATATATACAAAAGGTGGAGACCCATGCACTGTGCCACTCTGAAGGCAGTAATGACTAAAGGGGCAGAAGGTATACCACTAAAAAACTGTCTGCTTTGTGCAGCAATGACAATTATTACTCACATGTTCTTAAAGGCATGGAAAGGGGAATTCATTTGATCAGGAACTGCAGAGGAGAATTTCTAAACGCTCTCTCTCTCTCCCTCCCTCCCACACCCTCTCTCTTTCTCTCTGTATGTGAAGAAGGGCATTGGAGCAGTGTCTTAGTTACTTTCTTGTCACTCAAACACTACACCCAATACCCCAAAATTAAGGAAGGAGAGGTTTATTTTGGCCACAGTTTGTAGAGGTCTCAGTTCATAGTTGCCTGGCTCCAAAGTTGGGTGGCTTAGCCAAGACACATGGCAGTGGGAAGCAGAGACAGAATGATTAAGGAGTGGGAGGGAAATATACCTTCCCAGGCCCTGTCCCCAGTGCCACCTCCTCTGACCGGGGTCCATCTTCCAACATCACATTTAGCAATAACTAAATCTACAGATAAATACGATCCAGTCACCTCCCCAAAGTCCCACTGCATTAGTTACCTTTCTCTTGTTGCTGAGATGAAATACTTGATGCCCAAAATTAAGGAAGAACAGGTTTATTTCGGCCACAGTTTGTAAGGGTTTCAGTCTGTAATCCTCTACTCCAAGGCAGGGTGGCATGGCAGAGGGGCAAGGCTTTAAGGCAGAAAGAAACACAAAAGCAACAAGATAAAGGACGGGCGGGAGCAAGTCTCTTTTCCACCCTTGTAAAGTAAGCAGGTTAGCTGGGCTCAGCACTACTCACACCACCTCCCTCTTCTTTCCCAGGCTCAGGGTGTTTACAAAGTGAGGCCCCTGGTCTCTGCTGAGTCACTCAATTAAACTTCTAAACTTCTCAAATTGACACAATGGGCAACACTCTAAGGTGAGGGTGGTCCTCCACACCCTAGAACTGCCGGAGTTGCTTAGTTAAGCTCCTAGACTTCTGAAACTGACACAGGGTGTCAACCATTACGCCCACCTACAAGTGCATGAGATAGAGGGGAACGTTTAATCTAAATCATATCAGGGTGGTAGGTGGTATGTTTGGGAAGACTGGAAGGAAGGAAGGGATTTGTCAATAGAAAAAAAGTAGATCTGATTGCATGTTTCAGGTTTTCCAGAATAACACAGCCAGATGAAGTGGTTTCCCACATGTTTTCTTGGTTCTCACATCTATGGTGTAGGGGATTCTGTGTCTCTAAGAGTGGCACAGATAGTATAAACTAACACCATTCTCAGACATAGTTGGGTGGAGCCTCAGTTGGGTATTACCTGGGTTTAGCTGCAAGGACTCATTTCTAGTCCACAGAGCCCTTGGTCTTCCCACAGAAGAGCCCCAGATTACTGGTACTGAGGCTCAGCAGGGTTTCAAAGGAGCGAATAAAGTATGAGGCCTCTTGGTCCAGACACGGACTTTAGCACATCTCATTTACCACATTCTAATGACCAAGAAAATCTCATAAAAATTCCAGATTTAAACTGTGGGGCAGAAAACTTCATCGTTCAAAGAGTTACAAAGTCACAAAAAAATTACATGGATAAAGAAGAGATGCAGAATTTGTGCCTTGTTTATAATCCATCATGAGTCATGGGAGCAATGTCTTTGTCATAAACAAAATGTCAGGATAAGCCAGATCATGCATTTAATTAATTTGTAAGAATACATGTTGTGACTTTGTTGGAGTATGAACTAAACTACAAAGATATTCTTTCATTTTCTCCAATTTGTCCTTGTTTTCTGGGCTTGGGAAGACCTTTGATAAATTCTTTAATGCACCAAATTACTCATAGACTGGATTAAGTGTGAGTAAAGCATAGATTCTTTCTCCTACAGCATTCAACAATAAAACAATTTTGTCTGCCATCAGTCACAGACACAGTTCAGAAAGGCAGGTTACGACAATTATGTGAGATAATATAATACCTGTGAGTAAATCTTCAGACAGGATTGATTCTGTGCCCCTAAGAACAGAATTATATAAAGATATTATAAGGTCCTGGAGAGTTTTGTCCTGCACGTTCCAAAAGAATGTGTAAAAACAGCCAAAAGCTGGTATCACTGGATAACTTTGACAGATTCTCACAGATTGAAAAAGCCCAAAAGATTACACTAATGTTTGAATTTACAAAAAAAGAAAAGATGTTTGTTCAAGATAATATTTGAAAAAAAATCATAGCACAGTGTGGGGTTATAGGATGCCAGTTTAAATTCTAAAACACTCTGATTAATCAGTTTCAGTTCTGGGTTAGGCGGAGCAGTGACACCTTGCCTGGGTTGCGAGCTCCTAAACTGTGACAGAGAAGAAACTACATCAACAGTATCTGCAACGCCAACAAAATGAGGTGAACCGCTACTACTCCCACATTCCTCCCGCTTCTCCTGCCCCTCCTTCTCCCTCCCTTCCTTCCTCCCTTCTTCTTTCCCTTTCTGTGTTTTCCTGTCTTCTCAACTCTTGGTCAAGGAAGCAACTAAAGTCATAAGAATTTCTGAAATAGCACAGAAGAGAACCCACAAAATTAAGAAACACCGAGAAGAACATAGTAAGTCAGAGGCTTTGAAAAGCAAAATCATGACGTTAGAAACACCTAGGACCAACCAACACCAAACTTCACACGTGTGCATGTGCTCCTAACGAGAAATAAACCAAAGGCTCTGAAAACTGGACCAAGGGAACAACCACCAGGCTCCAGACTGGCAACTGTGGAAACAGACACGGGGCATATCTAAGCAGGTTTGCAAAGGAAACTAGCGATGAATTTATACTCAGAAAAGCTGATCTAGATTTGTGGTTTGACTCTAACCAGGTAAATCATTCATTTAAAAATTGTAATTCAAAATTAAACTCATACTTTAATAATAGTCAAAAGTCCAGAATATAATTTAAAACAACTTGCCATAGGAAGAATTAGGGGAAAAAATCCTTAAAAATTTCCCAAGTAAATATTATAAGCCCTCTTTAAACAAATAGAAATACAGAAAATTTCCCAAAAAAATTATAAATCAGAACTAAACATAAATTTTAGAACTTAAAAATTTATGGATTAACTCAAAGAAAGAAAGAAAAAAATATTTACTGAATAAAGTCAACCACATAGTATAAATGACAGATAGAGGAGACTGAAAAAAATCCTGCCAGACTCTAAAGAACTTTGATTCCTTGGTCAAGCATTTATGTTACTAGTAGCCCAGTAGGGAAAAATGCCAGACACAGCTCAAGGTTTCTTTAACTGAGTCCAAAGGGTTGCCTTGTACATTTATTTATGTCACCCTTCAACTCACTATACTAGGTCCTGAAGATCTATTTTTCAGTTGAAGAAACTGAGATTCAGAAAAAAGAACTAGTTTAGAGTTCAAGACACAAACAAAAATTCATATGTGGTTCTTTCACAATTTCAACACTTTTGACCTTTTCTTTTTTTGAAAAGTAGGACTTTATTTTAGCACAACATTAGATTTATATTTTAATAATTGGATATTTTGTGTAAATTCCCTGTAACTTTTTGCAAATTAATGTTTCTAGAGCATGGCTATGGTGGCCACTTAGACTCATGGGATGAATCATCACCAAGCGCATTTCTGCTCAGTTTGGAGGACAGGCTCTAGGTCAGGGCAGTATCTGCTCATCAGCCCCATCCTACAGCAGTGAATTACAGATGCATCCTCAGGACCAGATGTCTTTACTAACTGCATTTGAGCAAAAATTTGGGAAACCTCAGAGACAAATGTCTGCCTTTGTTATCCTAGAACTTTGAGCCACGAGTCTAAATCTAAGGGCTCTGCTGGACAGATGACAAAAAGACTTTTCTGAAATATCTTTACATTTTTCTCTGTCTAAGAATTACTTCCACCAGAGACCTTCAGAGTACAATAATGCTGTCCAACTAAAGTGACGCATCTATTGCCTCCAGAAAACCAGCCCACAGAACAATATGAAACGACGTTGCCCATACCACGCTTTGCAATGCTCCACGTTATTTGCTTCATTCATTTTCTTGACTGCAAAGTAAAATCTGCCACACATGCAGTATTTTGAAAATACTTTTAAAAGAGAAAATTGTTTATCCTACTACAAATTGAGCATATTTCTTTTCAGTCCTTCTCTACAAAATTGTACCAAATCATGGTTATGTGATACAATATTTTATATCTTAACCATTTAGCATATATTTTAACATATGTTCACACCTTTAAATAGTCCTTTGAGCAGACTTTTTTTCTACTTCACAATATCTCATCATATGAATGCATGCTAATTTACCTTGCATTTTTTATTGATTACTCATGGTTCAATACTAATATTCTGTTATTAAAGTAACAGTGAATAATAGTGTTCATACTACTATGTGACTCTTTACAGTATATCACAATGATAAACTTGTGCAGAGAGGAGTACTTGGTACATTGACATCTATCACTGCGCTGGGTACGAGCACTTTTGTGCCAGTTCAAAAGCCAACAAGTGTGCTCCATGAGCAGAAATATTTTTCTGAACTCTGACTAAGGATAAGCATTGTAGGATGGCATGCTATTTTTACATTATTCTGTTTTTCTATTTCCTATTATTATTTTTTAAAAATTTCCATTTTACTCAGAGTAAGTAGTATTTACCATAATATTATGAGTACATTTGCAAAATAATGGCCCACTGTTTGGTTCAATTTATTTTGAACTTCAGTTTTGTTGTTGTTTCATTTTTCTGTTAAAGTAATCTTCCAACTGAATAGTCGTTAACAGAATTTTAGACCATGCAGTCTCTCACGTCATCTTTTGATCATCTTCTTCCCACTTGAACTCTTCCAAGGGTGTTTATGCACATGCAGCAAAATGAAGTTACCCTTATTTATCATTCTTTTGTTATTATTGTCACTGTTTACTCAATGGCCTTGTACCTAAGTCATTTGACACATGCGTAAGTAAAATAACTTCATAAACAATGCAACAGATTACTTGCTTTCACACAGGTTTATTACTGCAGTTTGTTACAAAAATTCTAAAAACATTTTTTTCTAGTATGAGTTAAAAGTGATATTTTCTTACAGTTTTCATTTGCATTTCTCTTATAACAGATGCTGAACATGTCTTCATATACTTAAAAGCAATTTTTATCTCCTTTTGGTAATATTAAGTATTTATTCAAATGTACTTTCAGTTGAGTATTTCTTTTTGCTTACTGATTTTTAAGAGCTACTTGTATACTCAGAGATTTATCTCTTGTTTATAATGTGAACTGCAAATATATTTTTTAATTTGACATTTATCTGTTGACCTTGTTTGGTATGTTTTAGTTTTAAAGTCAATTTAATCAGCCATTTCTGTGTTGACTTTTGATTTATGAGTAACAGAGAAGACTTCGTCATTCTGAGATTATAAAATAATACAGCATTTAAATCTAACATCTTTGTGGTTTCAATTTTGTGTATTTTTGAATTTTTATTAAATTCTAAAATACAGAATTTCACATAAGCAAAAAATGTGAAATGGATTGAAATTTCAAAACTGAATACACTAATGTAGTCACATTAAGAGACAACACTAACAAGGCGTCAGAAACTCCCCTGTGAGTGCTTTCAGTAACAGGCCACACTGCCAGGAGGTGAAACCCTAGCCTGGCTTCTGAGACTACAGTCACCACACCGAGAAGGATGCAACCAAAGTGATGAGAGAATTGAAAACTGTAGTTTTGCAGAAGTCAAAAGGTGGTAAAATTTCAGGAATAATAATCAATAGCATCAAAATCTAGAGGGAGATAAAGGGGATCTCTAAAAAGAATAGTAACAGGAACTTTAGTAATTGGAAAGTTATAGTCAACTTTGGGATAGAGCTGTCAGTACAATAAGAGAAACAGAAATGATTGTATATTTCAGCACATATTGTTTCTCTGGGTAGATTGGAATGGTTAAAATCTGTAGACTGGAGATTCAGGATGGTGAGAAAGTTTGAAGTACAAAACCAGAGAAGTGGAACCTTTGAAAATTTCAGTAAGAGAGAAAAATTTTACTTCTTTTAATACTATCTTTACTTGTTTCCCCCAAAAGTAGAGTTAAAGGCAATGATTTGTGGGCAAAAAACAATTATTTTTGACTTATTCTGGCAAGATAATAGTTAGGAGCCCAAGAGACCAAGGGTAATAAGATTTCCTCTGTAACTCTAAGGTACGTGGAATTCAACTCTCAATTTCCACTTACTGATTGACCAAATATTTAACTATCAGCCCATCTTTATAACTATTTGTGGAGGGTCACTCCTAGGTCCTAACTCAAGCACGTCAAAACTATTCACATATGCTTGGTTCATGACTGAGGTGCTGAGAAACTTGGCATGAAAACAGAAAACAGGTTGAACATGCTAAGGATAAAATGTCTTAATGTAGGGCATAAAAGCCCACAGGGAACTGTGTGCTAGAGGACATCCAATCTCGGAGATGAGTCTGAGAGAAAGTGAATAAAGAGGGGCCCTAACGGCGTCTGGGTGTATCTACCTGGCCTGTGCTGCTTCCTTCATTCCCAGGACTCTCAAGGCTGTTATGGCTGGGATTCTACCCATGGTCCTGACCCACCTCCATTCCAGACAGAATCATTTAATTAAGCATTTTTGTATTGATTTATTTAAGACACATGTTTAATAATTATATAATTTATTTTTTTCTGGAATGTCACCCAAATGTATGTTGATCTTCTGAAAACTGGTGTGAATGAACCAAATCATCTTAGTAATAGAATGAAAATATTTCTTCCAAAATTATTATGAAGACTAGCTCACCTACTTATTTTATCTTCCTGGCTCTGGAAGGTAGAACACAACTTCTAGGAGTAAACCAACATCAGGTCACAGTCACTTTTCATAGAAAAAGTGTGGAAAATCATTAGCAGAAACATTCACCTCAGTAGATGTATGCATCAGCCTTCCTTGGGGATCTGGTACTTTTCCTGATAAAGTTCCACATGAAAAATTGAAATGCGTTCAGCTAAATGTCCTAGAAACTCCTGACTGTAGCCATCATATTCAATCCTTAGGCAAAAGAAATGGCATCTGGACTATTTTGAACACAGTACTGCTTCTCAGATTTTTTGCTCTATTCTCCAAAGAATATTTGTTAGAATTCTTCAAGGTCCTCCAAACATCTATGCTACCTGACTCAGGCCACTGAAAACCACATTAATCATTATTCCTGAAAAATAAAAATAACATCTGAGATTAAGTAGGAAAAGTCTTTCTAGCTTAAAGCAGAATGGTTCTGAGATTACCTAAGACGCTTAGTGGGGCTGATTCACAATCACAAAATAGACGAACAATAGAAGCTAATGAAAGGGAAGAACTGTCTAGAACTCTCTTTTCAAAAGAATGTATCTCAAGTTTGGTTCAATTTCAATGAAACTGGGTCAAATCCAGCATCCTAAACCCATCACTGACAGCCCTAAGATGAGCTGAGTTCTTCTACCAGGGCCACTCACAAAAATGGAGGCAGGCAGAGGTCATGGTTCATGGAAATAAGCCCCTTATGAGGCAAGCTAGGAAGCAGACTTATAACTTCTGTTTGTAGTCACTGCCATTTGGTGGGAGAGGATTGAGGAGAGGTAAAATGACAGTAATTGCTTACTTTGAAACCTCAAGCAACCTGGTTTCTCTATCAACTTTTCCATTTCAAATTATTCCAATTAATCTGAATGATAATCTTGGACTGTCTAGTCACCATTAGAGAGACCAAAAATAATTCCATGGCAACAAGACTTGATATTTGGGGAACAGCTTTTAATCAATATCAATGCTTCTAATGAGACAGGGCTTGAAATCCAGCAAAGCAATAATACACATGTTAGTTTTTGGACTGAACATGCTGACAGCATGAGGAAATAAAATGAACCAACCTCTAGTAATGCAGCTAATGAGCCACGTCAGGGCTGGCAAGCTCAATTTAATAGCTCCCATATTCTCTTGCCAATAGCTTCCAAACATTCAGCTACTCTCACTATTCCTTAAATGTTCCCTGACTGGACTTAGGGCAGGTCTCTATCCTATAAGCATAACTGACATCTCCATACAAATTACCATTCTCCTGACAAACTGCTCTCATAGCCTGAAAGGATAGGCTGTAGTCACCATTTCTTAGAAGGTAGCTCCTTCTTTGACAAAGATGTATCTTTTTGTTGTTGTTGTTGTTGTTTATTTTTGCTTATCAAAGTTCTTTTCTACATTTGAGGGCAACTAGAATGGCTAGAGGCCCACATTAAGAATACAGAGTTTGCCTGATGATAAATATTCCACCATCCATGGGATGGGTACTTGCTCTTAAGAAAGATAAATATCAGGTGTATTCTCTCATATGTGGAAGAGAGAGATACAAGTAGAGGGGAACCATTAGAAAATAGAAAGGCAAAAAGAAAAAGTGAGGAGGGTAAGACAGGAGGTGACAGGGATAAAAATGACCTGAGAATGTTATATGCATTTACAAATCTATAAAAATGAATCCCATAACTAAAATGCACTTGAAAAACTGCTGGACCTGGTGGCATATACCTGTAATCCCAGAACTCTGAAAGTCAGGGCAAAAGAGTTGCTATCAGTTCAAGGCTGGTCTGGACAATATAGTAAGTCTTTGTCTTGAAAATTGAAAGAGGGATGGTTCAGAAAATATTTTTCAAAAGTATTTTCAAAATTATTATACAAATTTCCTTTTGTTGCAAGGGTGGTGGTGCAAAGGTTGTGCTGAGTTTTGACAGATATGTAAATTGTATAACCATCACCACAATCAGGATACAGTATAGTTTCCTCACAAAAAAATTTCCTCCTGATGACCATTTAAAGTCTCATCTCCTCTCTGATCCAGTTGCTGGCAACAATTTTTGTATTTACTTTTCTCTGATAACTTTGTCTTTTCCAGATGTTATTTAATGAAATTATTCAGCATGTCACTTTTTGAGTGTGACTCCTTTCAGTTAACACAAAACACTTGAGATTCAATTGTGTTGTATTTAGAGTTTGTTTGCATTTTTGGTTTTGGTTTGGGATTTCTATTTGTTGTTTTGATAATAGGATTCTATTGTATGGATGTACATTCCCCTAAGTGAAGGAATTATGTGTTATTTCCAATTTGAGATGCTATGAGACCTACAGCTACAAAAATATATTTCTACAATAGAAGTTCATGTTCAAGTTTTTGCACAAATGTAGGTATTTTTATAGCTACAGTTAATATCTAAAAGTAGGATTATATAGTAAATATATATTTTACTTCATTAAAAATATTGAATAGTTTTACATGTGGCTGTCTCATGGCACATTTTGCCCAGAAAAGTAAGGAAATTTCAGTTGTTCTTTTATCTTCAACACACTAATCCTTCAGTTTTTGTTTGATTGGCTTTTTGTTTGTTTAATATTTACCTTTTCAAAGGTGCTCAGTGGCATCTCATTGTGGCTTTAATTCACAGTTTCTAAGGCCAAGGGCAGAGTTTCTTTCCATGTTTTATTTGCATGTTTCTATTTTTGTCATTATAGTGCTGTAAATAAATCTTTACCATCATTTTAACTGCATCTTCACTCATTTTCTCTAAACTTATTATGGAGCTTGAAATTTCATGAGCATTGTGCACTTCTTCATCTATTTGTATCTTGTCTTTTCATCCTATTAAGAGAGTTTTTCACATAGCAAATATTTTAATTTTGATGAGGTTCAATATATCATAATCTATAGATTGTGGATTTTGGTTGCAAATTTAAGAATTTTTTGTATAACCATAAAGATTTTATTCTAAAATTCTATACCTTTAGAATTTGTATGCAATCTGTGATCCATTTTGAATTAATCATTGCCTACAAGGTGAAGTATAGAGCAATATCATATTTTTATAAGTATATCTAATCATTTTAGTACCACATGTTGAAAATTGTATCCTTTCCTCTATTGAATTTCCTTTGCATCTTGGTCAAAAATCAGTGAAACTTATTTGTGTGAGTCCATGTGTGAACTTGATATCTTGTTCCCTTGAGCTATCTGCCTAAATTTTTGTTAAAATCATACAGATTTCATCATAATAACATTGACATTTAGTATTAGTATAAGTAAATATGAGTCCTCAAATTTTCTTCTCTTAAATCTAATTTGACTATTTTTATTTTTTGTTATATCCCAAAATAACTGAGAATCCTCCTTTTGTCAATGCCTGGTGAAATTTTTATCTGGATTTTGTTAAATTTATAAATCAATTTGTGAAGAACTGACCTCTCAAAAATACTAAATTTTTGGGATAGCAATGTAGCTCAGTGGTAGAGCACTTGTCTACTTAATGTGTTGGATTTGATCCCCAGCACCACTGAAAAAATTACAGGTTTGCTCCCCAGCTACCCGTACAAAGACATGGTATTTCACTTCCACTTATTCAACATGTTGTTTGATTTCCTCCATTAATATAGCACTGATTCATCATCAATAAGGAAATACTATAAACAACAGTTATGTTTAGCATTAATTATTCAGGATATACATCCTGTGCATATCTTATAAAGTTCATATCTAAGTATTTTAATTATAGAAAAAATGATTCAAAGTACTAGCATTTCTCAAATTTCAACTTCTACTTTTTGATCTCTATTATATACAAGCATGATTTTTTTTTTTTTTGTCTACTAGCCAGGTTTCTTGTGACATTGCTAAAGTTATTTCTTCTAGGATTTTTTCATGATGCTTTAAACATTTTTATGTAAAAGTCGTGTAGTCTTAGAATAGAGAGAGTTTTATTTATTCCCAAGAATATCTTTTTATTCAACATACTACACTGGCTAAACAAACAGGAGAGACAGATGAAAACATTAAGTATGTGCTAAGAAACAGTAAGTAGAAAGTTAATTTCTCATACTTGCCTTTCCAAGGGTAACAAAGTCCTATTTCTAGTTTGTCACGAGGTTTTATCATTTAGGTATGTGACTTTTGATGAAAATTTCTGCATCTCCTATGATTATTATTCTAAATTTTAGACAATTTATATAGCTGATTACATTGATCAATTTATAAATATTAAACAAAGCTTTCATTTTTGTACAAAAGTCAATGAATTCTATTGTGCTAGTTTTTTCATAAATTGTATATTCAATTTGCTAATATGTTGCTGAGGACTTTTAGATATATGTTCATGACAGATACTGATCATCTATTTTCTTTTCTTTCACAGAATATACTGTATATTTTGTGTGTGTGTATGTATATATATATTCTTTTTCTGTTTTGTAATAAGATAATTCTGACCTCCTAAAATGAGTTACAAAATTTCCTTTTCAGCTTTCTGGAAAAAATTTTGTAGAACTAATATTATTTCTTCTTTAAAAGTTTGGCAGAATTTGACAGTAAGCTATGCTTTCTTTGTTGGAAGACTGTCAACTCTGAGCTCAATAATAATAAAATACATAGGACAATTCAGGTTATTTGTGCATTATGTGAGTGTCAGTAGGTTGTGTCCTTCAAGGAATAGATATGTTTTATCTAGAGTATTGTCTACACAAGCACTGATTCATCATCAATAAGGAAATACTATAAATGAGTTATGTTTAGCATGAAATTACTTAGTGATTCAAAATATATTTAAGAGAAAGGTTCATATACACACTAGAAAAACATCTATGTTGTTCTTACTGGATAGAATATTCTATACAGATCACTTGGGTCAAATTGGTTGATAGTAGTTTTTAGTTCTTCTATATCATTGATGACTTCTGTGCAGTTGTTCTATCCATTACTGAAAGATTATTGAAGTCTGCTATAAATGAGAATCTGTCTCTCTTTTCAGATCAATCAATTTCTACTTCATAATATTGAAGTTCTATTTTTAGACACTTGCATTTAAAGCTGTTATATCTTATTGACAAATTGACTCTTTTATCATTACTGTTTCCCTTCCAAAAGAAGTACGTATTTTCCTATCATACTTACTAAAATGTTTAGCAATTATAAAAACTCATCAATAATGACAGAAAGCACCTCAGTGATTTCTTGGGGTGAGAAATTAAGAGAGGTTGCTAAGAGATACAAGAAAACATTTGAAAGGATGCATATATTCATAATCTTGAATGCAGTGATGTTGTCATGGGTTTATACATATGTTGCATCCAATTTAATATAAATATTCATTAAACTTATTGCATATCAATTTTACTTTAAAATGTTACTTGAGAAACATGATAATTGTTTTAATCTCTAAAAGCTTTAAGCAGGAGTCAAGACAAATACAATTCAGCAGAGACCTTTAAGCTTTGTTCAAGAGAAAGAAAACTAAGAAGAAAGTAAAGACTAGATGAGCATAATTGAGGGAACAAAAGAAGAAAAACTAGGATTCATTCAACAGCGATTAATGTCTTAACTTCTCTCAAATGTATATAAAATTATTCATTTGTCTCATTCAAGAAAACAGCTGCAACAACAATGACAAGAGAATCATGGATTAGCATCCCATCAATGCAAGTGATCTAAAGCCAAATATTTAATTCACAGCTTTAAAAACTCCACTGAAATATATTCAATATGTTGTATATTGTTAAAGGATTAATGAAGGGTATGTTATCAACTCACTTGAAGCTTAAACGAATTTCAGCTAGGAACAGTGCTTGCAAGAAAAGCAAAAGGGAACACTCCTACCAGGTTTTTATCACCAACTGCGGAGGAGGCCCTATGACGAAGGACGTAACGCAATCTCAAGAAATCCATGCTAGCCCTCTTGATTCAGCATACTGTGAACTACAGAATAGGGGCACGTCACAGAATCCTTTGAAGCCTTGGCTATTAAATTTTCCAAGAAAAAATTAAGTAAATAAATAAATAGATTAGTTAATTTAAAATATTCTGAAGAGCACTCTCTGTGTATATTCACAGGCTGCCTGAGGCGGATTTACATGTGTAAGGATGAAGCGCTTGTACTCTGGGTTTGACTTTTTCCCAGCAGAGGGTGTTTGCAGAGGCATTAACAGTCCTGGCAGTGCTGAGAAGTCAAAGCAAACCAGATATAGCCGTTGGACAGTTGAGCTGCCTTCCTCCAAATATAGCTATCTCCTTGGATCTCTGAATTGGCCACCGACACCCAGGAATTACAATAAATTCCCACAAATGGAAAATAAATTCACTCAGTAAAAAGCTAAGAATCTCAAGCTAGCTTTGCCTGGCTTCAGAGCCCTGTCATTGTCTCATACTCTCCATTTTAAGCATCCCTGTGTCTAATTCTCTTCGATTCTCACAACCTGGATAAGAACATTAGGAAAAAGAAAAGAAGAAGAAGGAAATGGAAGCAAGGGTAGGACACACACATTCTGAAAGAAACTGGTTAGGACAAGCACTGTCACCCTCTCCTGTTCATTTGGAAAGAACAGACAGTAAAATCACCAAATGTGTTAACTTAACTGCATCATAAAGGAGATGAGAATGAGATTTTCATCCACAAGAGCCGACGGCGATTCTGCTATTGAAGGGGGATCCTTACCTTAATGCAAGCCAGCGAGGTACTTATTTATTCACAGAAAAGAACAGTGGAGGAAGCCAGGGAGTGAGAAACTGGTATGAAATCGAATCCACCTTTCATCATTAACTGACTGGTGCTGGACAAAGGGTTTAATGTGACTGAACCATGTATTTTTTAAATTAAAAATGAGAATAAGATTGCCCTTGGTGTTATTTTTGGTTATAGCTAATATAAGCAAAAATGGACATTTGTTAGAAGGAAATTAGTAATTTTCAGATTTAACAAAGAAACAACACAATCAAGACGTGGGCATGTCAGTGAGTGAGAACGCTGTTGTATTGTATGGGATTTCCACGAAGCCAATAAATGCCAGCTATCTTCTGTATCTTTTAAGCTCAGTTAAAGATTCATCAACCCAGCATTAATTCTAAATGGTTTGATTCATTGCCTAGGCTGCAAGGCCAGGGCATCTTAATTTACTTTCTAACTGGACATGATCAAATGAAAAAATGTAATTTCCTGGAAAGAACCCAGAATTCTATTGCCACCATAAAGAGGAATGGGCGATTTGGATGCCAAAAAAGTGCTTAAGGCAAGTTTTAATAACATTGTTACAAAGATTAAATAGCAAACTCTAGGTAGAGCACTTAATAAATAAAAGTTGAATTCAAGAAAAGAAAGTACAAGAGCATTAGATTCTGCTTAGTTAAAAAACTTGACCATCTTAATGTTTTATACCAGAAAGATGATCCATGCTTTGTTTTCAATTTATAACCTTCTGAGGGTCCAGATTCAATGAAGCCCATTTTTCCTAAACTTATCAGAAGAACTGAATCTACTTCAAAGCATGTTCCTTTACTCCTAAACTTTATTAACCAAGGAAAACTTTCCCTCCTGTTGACCTTACTCTTCCATTGTCTTGAATAAAACATAACAAATATTTTTTTAAAAGATTGGTAGATGACAATTCTAGTTGTGGATGTATCCTTGGAAACCACAGAAAATTGGCTATTTGGGCCTAATTAGTTGTAGTGATTTTTTAAGACAACAGCCAAGGATATATTTTAACTACTCTTTTTATGCTAATTCAATTTAAAAATTAAAAAAAGGTTTAAGTCAAACAGCTCTTAGTCTCACTAAGTCTATTTTTGCTTCTTTTTCTATGCCTCAGAGGTAAGTGAGCCTCACAGGGGCAATAGATAGAGACAACATGTATCCTGGACTGGCTTTAGCTGCAAGAGAAATGTCCACGTTTTGAGGAGAGCAATGTGATTTATGGACATTCAGGTGTTTGAACTCTCATGCGGGCAGTTCATGCCCACCGACCACAGGGCAAGTCACTTCCTTTGAAGAGTATAGATAAATAGAAGTCAAACCATTTCCTCTCAAGGTGTAAGTTTGGTCACAGTAGAATCAAGTTCTTCAAGGCAGTAAATATAACTGTTACTGAATGCTGGCTGAAAACCATCCTTCTAATTGGATTTCAGAAGTAAAGGCTGCATGTCCACAGAGTGCACACTTACGTTACAGCAGAAAGGAAAGGGAGAGAAGCCACCAACTCTCATTAAATTTTCTTCATATTTCCACCTAGATAGAGGGGAAACTGAGTTTTGCTTTACAACTCTTGGGAAAAGAAATGAAATAGTTGTCTTCTTACTATGAACATATATCATGATTGATTCACAGGCAATAACTCTAAATCCTGCTAAAAGTCCAGCTCTGTTATAAAGTCCAAAAACTGCAGAACTTTCACCCTCCTTACTCCCAGGCTATGAAGTGCACACATGTAGTCTAAACCTGGTCTTTCCTATTCCACTTGAGAATCTGAATCTCTAAGGTATGGTGTAAAATCACAGGGTCAGTTAGAAATTAGTCACCTAGACTTATAGATGTGATTGAAAGTCAAATAGCAAAGCAGCAAATATCCATGGCCAGCAGAATGCATCAGGATGTTTGTTTCAGAATCATAGCCCTTACAGTCATTCCAGTAATGGTGACATCCCCCAGAGGTAAAGATTAAAGCACGACTTTCTATAGAGTGTACTTGTATTGTTACAGCAAAGTCAGTCCTACTGGTGACACAGGAAACACGAGTGGCACTCAGAGAGGGAGGAATGCTTTATTAAGCTGGCTGTCCCAGAGGAGTTATACACTCAAAATTCTGAGCCCTGAGCTCTGGGAGAGCAAGGGTTTTATACTTCTGTTTCAGCTGGGTCAGGGTCAGGGGCAAGCTGAGTGAAATTCTACAGAAGCAAAAGCTGCTTCTGTGGAAGCAGAAGGTTAGCAGGTATTGTCATCTTTTGCAGTTGTGGGGATCTTGGCCCCACAAGTACTGAGGCTGGTGTAACCTTGTGGTTAAATGAAAGACTAGAGAGAAGCTGTTGGGACATGGAAGTTATAAAGTAGAACAAAATGAGCACAAAAAATCTGATGGGTGAGGCTCTGGGTTGGGCCCTGGAGAAAGGAGGGGACTCCAAGGTGATCTTTCTCTCTTGCTATAGAATAAGAATGGTGCCTCGCCTGTACTACTTTCCTTCCTTCCTAAGCCTACTTCATCAGTCTTTCCACTGATTCTGAAAGGAAGAAGAATAAAATATATTGGAATAAAATGAAGAGAATAGCTTTTAAATTCTGGGGTTCCAGTAGTATGAAGCATTCATTATATCTTTCCTTTTTTTTTTTTTTTTTTTTTGTCTTTTTGAGTCAGTGTCTCGCTATGCAGTTCAGGCTGGCCTTGGGCTCACTTTGTAGCCCAGGCTGGTCTCGAACTCACAAGGATCCTCCTGCCTCAGCCTCCCGAGTGCTGGGATTACAGGCGTGAGCCACCACGCCCAGCTTCATTATATCTTTCTTCTGTGAAAGAGCCCTGAATTTTGATTCCTCATTACTAAGAAAAATTCAAAGTGGATTTTAGAGATGTTATGGGAGTCATCATATTTGCTTGTGCTCTTCCAATTATTTACCAGGTTATTAAATTTTTTCAGTTTTGAGTGAGTTCAAGAGTGAGAGGAAATTATCCAGCTGGTTCAGGATACAAGTCCAGCAGTTCTTGGCTCTCAGAATCAAACTGATTCCATGAGGCTTAAAATCTGAGGTAGATGGGGAAGCTGCCTGGGTCTTGTAACAGCTTATATGGGAAAAGAAATCAGTCTTAGCATTCTGAATAAAATGACTGCATTCTTTACTAAAAAACATTTTGTAAAACACTTCTGCCTCACCTTGATTCTGGTTGTTGCTTACCTATATTCCCATTCAGATTGACACACAACAACAGCTTTGTATTATTATATACTAACTGCAAGACATGAAATCAGATGCACAGAGCAGCACACCTTTATCAAATCAAAGTGTGTATAGGACTAGGCCCAAGCAGCTCTTGAGATACAAGAAACGTTCTTGAACATGTGGTTCACACACAAAACATGTTTCCTCCTAACAGAACGCTATTCCTCTACCATCCCCTACTCTCGATCTCATGGGGAGGCCCTTATGACTAAGACAAGTGTAATTTATCCTAGAATGAGACATTTTGATTTTAAAGAGGAGGCCGGAACGGTAAGTTAAAAATAGGGCTGTCCTAACTCGATCATCATACATAATTACACTCCCTGTATCTCAGTGGTTTCCAACTGGGAAGTGACCTTTTCCCTCACTATTCCCTGAAACTTTTGACAATATTCAGGGACAGTTTTAGTTTTCACATATTGGGGGAGATGTGCTAAAGATCTGGGATCCTGCCAAACACCTTAACTGCACAGAAAATGTTCTCCTACAACAAAAGATTATCCAACTTAAAATATCAATAATGCTGAGGTTGAGAAAATATTTAACTACTTGACAAGAAGGAGAGAAAAATCAATTTATGGAAAATTCTGCATGTTCAGATATTGCCAGGTGAAAGTGGACAGCTGTAGCATTTTAACTATGTTCAGAGGTGGTCCGGACATGAAACAGTCAGGGTAAGGAAGTATTCCTAGTAGGCCAAAGTTTTCAGCGCTACAACTCCTTTTCTACTTTTATGGAATGAAAATATGCTGAAGCAACAGTCCCTAAATATCTATGACCATGTGGTCATGTCCTTGGAAAGAGCAAAGTTAGAAGATTGCTGAGGAAGAGCTTCGAGGAAAATAGTTATGACTGTACAACTTGTAACTTATTATGTATCTTATTGTGCATAAGTATATATAATACAGAACCCATAGAACCCATGGCAGAGGAGAGTCTTAACAGCTGGTCTGCACTGTCCACTGGTCTCCTCTTCCATGTTCCCCAGTGAGGTTATAAAAATGGGATCATAGTAGCAGAGATAGCAATTGTACATAGGCTCAAAAATTAAAAGTAAGAAGAAGTGTTTTTTGACAAAGCTCATCTGGTTGCTTACTGGACCAGAGACCAACTAGGAATGTAATGGATCCTTATTGGATCCAAGAGCAAAAGATCAAATGTCACCTAGTGATGAGATAATGTTGGATCTCTTCAGTCATAGAGGACTGAGTTATTCGCCCTCATTCTAAATGACACATATTAAACTCAAATTATCTTAATCAGCTAAAAACACTTAAGCAAGCATCATTAGGAATTCCACAATATTAATATTATTACATGAAAAATTATACCCACAATAACATAGTATATGAAATGAAGTTTTAAAAGCTGATTCCCAAAGATTTTTTTCATGTATCTCATTTGTAGAAACAGTTTACCTCACAGATCAGTGGAAGCAGACTATTGAAAAGTAAGTTACAGTGCAAGCGAAGTAATAGTACCCTTCAAATTTAGGACAATGCTCTGAAGATAATGGCTTACACTCAGAACAGAACATAAACATATGGTGAGTATTTTCTGTAAAGCCAGAATAAATAAGTCCACAATCAGATGGTTCAAGAAGAAATAGCCATTCAAAATATTATCTGTAATACTGTATTATATCTTCTATGTTTTCTGCAACCAAATTAATTCCTTACTCATATTTGACTGTTTCTTATTCTATTTTACCATATATAATAAGATATTCCAGAGTCTTTTAAGTGACTTTCAAAAAAGTTGTGTATCTTGCTCCTCTTGGTTTTCCCAATATTTAGGAGGTAAGACAGACATTCAGTAAATGTGTATTAATAAATTCATGGATAATTAATTAATTAAGCCAAATCAGATATTTCTATTTTTTCAAGTGACCTTATAGAAAATACGCTCTTATTTTTCAGTGTTGTTATTCAAACTAGACATGACTCGATGCTAGGAGCATTATTAAGCAATGCATACAATAACTTTTATTTTTTCATGCTGAAGAATTTTTATTTTCTCATACACAGATTTCTACAAACGATTTGTTTTATTTCTTTAATGTCCACCAGGTCTTGTTAGGTTCAGCCAAACACTGAGAGCCGGGAGGCCTACGATGGGCTTTCAATTGTCGCTGGTTTACCAGAGAGCAGCTGGGCAAGAGCTGCGCAGCTGGGCCGAACAGTGCTGGGCCTCCGTTCCGATGCTCGGTGGAAGCAGTCTTGGGGAGCGGAGCACTCACAAGTCTTCACAAAGCAAACTTCCTCAGGCACAGTCACTTGTTTTCATTGGTTTTATTTTCCACTTTCACAGAAACAAACACAAAAACTAGAAATGCACCACTGAGGTCTTTATTATATCACTTTTCACCATTATTTTTGGAAAAGAAATCTAAATTACTTTAATACATTAAGAATCCCAATGGTTGTACAAGTCACAGAATCCAATCTGTATCACTTGGAGTCAGTTGCTGTGCCCATCTATCTGTCCATAAATATATCAGCTGTCTATTTTAAGTAGCAGCCAGCACAGGATTAGTAGGCAGTAGTTACATAGTGCTACTTTCTGAAGCAGCCTGTGACATTTGACGCACTGTGTCCTCCTGGCATGGCTTCTCTGCCTTTAAGTAATACTTTTACTTTTGAAATTTGACTTGATTGGCAATCAAAATAGAGGAAGCTGGGTTCCATCTAGTCTTTGGCTGAACAGAGTTTCAAATTTTTGAAAAGTAATACTTAGACATGCCTCTTTTTGAAAATTATGTTTTATGAGATGCTTTGAACATGTATTTGAACTATGATCAAATTTGTAATGAATATATATGCAAAAGCAGAATGTTTTAGTAATTATACTAAAAAAATGGAATAGAAATTGAACATAGGGGTGACAAGAAAGCCAACAGTCAACACATAGCACATTAGTGAGTCAGTTAACTTTGATGTATAATTATATATAATGAAAACTTCCAAAACTTGATGTGACTTAAAGCTACAGTCTTTAACTTAGTTCATACATATAGATCAACAATGTGGGCTGAATTTACTTAGATGCTTCTCCTAGTCTTGGTTGGGTTCAGTCATGTATCTACAACCCATTGCCAGGTTAGCTGCCCTAAAATGCTCTCCAGAGGACGCCCTTAGGGGACCCTTCAGCAGAAAATTCCATATTTATTCCCATGGAGAGTTGAGAGAGCTCCAGAAAGGTATCACAAGCAGAAAAGGCCTCTTGAGGCCAGGCTTACACTGTCAAATAGCATTATGTTGAATTCTATCCATCCAAGCAAGTCAGATGCAGATAAGGAAAAATAAACTTCCCTTTTCAATACTAGGAGCTGCAATGTAATTTTGCAAAAGTCATGGCTGCATGCAGGGGTGGAGCATAGCCATCTTTTCTTCAATTTATTTCCCCTGTGTTCAGAGAAAAAAAACTAATTTATGAGCATGGCTATCAATTAATAGCTAACAACACATGCAGTGTCTGATCTTAAATAGTTTCTCAGCAACATCTAGAGTTGACAGTAACAAGATCAGAGATTTGACCTTGAGCAGATTACTTCACCTCCCAGATAGTCTACATTCATGTGGTGCATTGGGAATAATGGTAATATTCAACTCACATGATTGCCATGAAGATAAAGTGAATCAATTTGAGAAAGTACTTTAAAGTCTGTGTAACATCAAGTCAAATATTAGCATAACTATTAAACTCTAGGAGTTAAGAGTTTTAGCCCTGGAGCC
Source organism: Hydrochoerus hydrochaeris (assembly GCA_004027455.1). NCBI lineage: Eukaryota > Metazoa > Chordata > Mammalia > Rodentia > Hydrochaeridae > Hydrochoerus > Hydrochoerus hydrochaeris. Next base: position 136,191 of record PVLA01002444.1, read on the forward strand.
GGACCATCTAGATCAGAGTGCTATGCCCACTGCTGATTGCCCCTTGCCTGTAAGTGAACTCTTATACTCTCTGACTTGTTTTCCTCACTTGTAAGTAATAAGTATTTTATACTGTATTGTTGGGATTATCCAAGAGGCATTCTGCATAACTTTAGGACAAAGAACGCTAAAAATCTGGTGTAATATTATTTAGTCAGGCAAATCTTTATTATAAAAGAGACATCGCACACACACTTAGGCAAGTCACTTAAACCGTCTATTTACTCATTTGTTAAGTGTTTCAACTTAACTACTCACCAATGTGTGCTGCAGATGGTTAAAGATGTTGAATTCTAAATTCTTCTGCCTTTTGGTAAATCTAGGTCTGAAGAACACTGTTCACAGGGATTTGCCCTGCACTTAAAAAACTATCTGCACTTTCAATCAAATTAAGAGCCTCAATCCTAAATATGATGGTATTAAGACAGTGGAACTTTGAGAAATAATTAGATTTCAATGATACCATGAGGGCAAGACCTCCTGAACCTAGAGCTCAGAGATGTTGTTTTGTCTCTTCACCATCTGAGGACAGAGAAACAGAGTCACCTACAGATGCATTTGTCAGAATACATACTTTTCCTTAAGTATTGTATGCTGATTCATAGGCTGGGTGGCCTTAAACAAAAGAGATTTACTTTTTATAGTTCTGGAGGCTAAGAAGTCTGAGATGAAGGAGCCAGCTGGTTTGGTTCTTTATGAAGGCTCTCTCCTTCCGATGTAGGCAGCAATATTGTTTCTCATCACAGAGCCAGGGATATAGTTTAGCAGCACAGAGCCTGCCTGGAAAGAACAAAGTTATGTGTTCGATTCCCAGTGCCATGAAAAAAGAAAATTACAGGCTTTATTTGAGCTAAATGGCTTATGGTACTATCCATAAAAGTTGGATGACTCTAAAGAGATCATTTATAGAACCTGGGCAAATCCCCCAGATATCCCCTTAGGTATATGTCTGGTTGAAACTAAACTTAAGACCTGGAATTACAATACGTAAAATGCACCTGGAATGAAGTAAACACCAGTATTTTGCCAAACCAAGCAAAAATTTTCCAAGTCCCCATTTCAGTCTTTTCTTAAGTTTAGATTTAAGTGTCAGGTCAAGGTTTTATCAAAGATTTCTCAATAAGAAAAGATTTATAACCAAATGAATAACATGACTCAAAAAGAATTAGGTGACAGATGGTAAGCAGCAGAGAAAGAGCTTCCCTCAGATTTGTTTTCTAGACACTGGAATATAGCAACACAGAATGAGAAGGAAGGAAGTAGATCCCCTATACCTTGGAAGGAGCTGAAGCGAGCCCATGGGGAAAGCAAAGAGAGAAAAATCAATGAAGAAGAAGGAGGCATTAGGCAACACCTTCCTGAGTTGAGCCTCCCTGTCTGGGAGGAAAGGTTCATACCTGTGGACACATGGTGACAACCAGCAACCCCAGAGACCTCTACAGAGAGATGCAGCAGTGAAGTGGAGAAGTGGATGCCATGGGCTTCACTGGCCAGTGAGTGGAGCAGATGTGGCCAATCCATGGGAGAGGGCAAGTAGCTGGGAGCCATCTTGGAGGGGGCTGTTATTGGCACTCAGAACTGCTGACTCCGTCCAACAGCTTCCAGATGAATTCAAGCCCACAGAAAGCGCACTGCCTGCCGAAGGCTGAACAGGTCTGGATCCAGGCTCACCGCCAAAAACCAGTCAGAACTTCAGCTAAACTAAAGGTATAGCCTCCCTGAGTGTCCAATACCCTACTGTAAAGCTATTGCTGGTTCCCTGGGGTAAATCTATATGGATCTAGACTCTGTATCTACAGAATATCTACCAGTAACAGCAGAAACAAACTGGAAATGGACTTCTCTCTCCTTTTTTTATTTATGTGTCATTCCTTATTTACTTTGTTTATTTTGCTTTATGGACAAAAGGTAAAACAAAATCTCATAACAAGATTTTAGGAGAATAACAATAATTAATACATTGTACATTGTTACCTTTAAAATAGTTACTCAGAGTATAGGATATGGGTATAAAAATTCTCTAGTCAATATTAGCACAAAACTTCTTTTTCTATGAATTAAAAGACACAAATTCTAAAAACTAAGAGAACAGAGTTGCATTTTTTCTCCATTTTCCCTTCATTCTATTCCCATTTCTTCCATCCTAGTTCCATTTCCCTTTTAATAATGTCCTTCCCATTTCACAATATCCATTGTACACTTTAGAAATTATTTACTCTTTTAATTTCTCGCACCAGAAAGACAATATAGTGTTTACAAATATGAGTCTGATTTATTTCACTTATGATTCTGGTCTCAAATAGCACCCATTTACCTATAAAACTCTCTAGTTTTTCCTTCTTTGTGGCTGAGTAGTACTCCATTGTACATCATATCTTTTTTTATTCTCAGTTGATGAACATTTGGGCTGTTTCCAAGATTTAGCTAATACCAATTGTGCTTCTATAAAGATGAGTGCACATGCACCACCGTGGTATGATGTTTTTCATTCTTCTGGGAGCATCTCCAAAAGGGGAATAGCTAGAACAAATGGGACCTCTAATGCTAGTTTTTTAAGGAATCTACAGATTGATTTCCAAAGTGGTTGCACAAGTGCACATTCACACCAACAGTGGATAAGGATTTCTTTATCCTGATGATAGCCATTCTTTCTGGAGTGCAAAGGAATCTCAGTGTTGTTTCAATATAACTCTCTCAAATGACCAATGATGTTGAACACTGTTTCATACATTTACTTGCATTTGTATTTCCTCATCTGAGAAGTGTGTATTTATCTCAGATGCCCATTTTTAGATTGCTCTTTGACATTGGGAGGTCTGTTTTTTTAAAAATACTTCATATGTTCTAGATAGAAGTCCTTTGAGAGACAATCGTTTAAAAAATTTTCCCACTCTGTGCATTACCTTTTCACTCTACTTGTGATTTCTTTTGCTGTACTAAAAAATGTTTCATGGGGTGAGATTCCCCATGTTGATCCTTTGAAGTATTTCCTATGCAGTTTGTGTTTTGTTCATGAACTCTCTGCCTACCCCTGTATCCTCAAGATTTCTACCTATGTTCTCTTCCAGTAGGTTTAGCATTTCTGCTAATATATGGATCTTTAATCCATTTTGATGTTTTGTGTGGTGATAGACACATGTCTAATTTTAGTCTTGGGCATATAGAGAGCCAGTTTTTCCAGGACTGTTTATTAAAAAGGCTATTTTTCTTCCAGTAAAGTGAGTGTGTTTATAGTTGTGTCTGTATTTTAAAATCTGTTCCACTGATCCTAGGGTCTATTCTTGTTGTTGTTTGTTTGTTTGTTTGTTTGCCAGTACCATGCTGATTTTATCACAGTATCTTTGTAGAATAATTTCAAATCAGGGATTGTGATGCCTCCTACCATGCATTTGTGCATTTGTTGCCCAGAATTATTTTTTTTTAATCTGGGTCTCTTCTGTTTCAAGATGAATGGAAGAGTTGATTTTTTGAGAGAATAAATATAATTAATAAACCCTTAGACAACTTTATTAAGAAAAGACTCAAATTCATGCATTAAGAGACAAAAGGGTGAAGTCAGAAATTCAGAAGATCAATACTTACTTTGAAAATCTTTATTCTCAGAGAATGGAAAACACAGAACAATTGGGTAGATTCCTAGGGATATATGTATTACCAAAGCTGAATCGGGATGATATAAAAATTCTGAATAACCAAAATCAGTTAATGCAATTGAAAACATAATTAAAAACTTAACAACACAGAAAAAAATACAGGAGTTTAGGAACATGAAGAGAATCATGAATTCCAAACCAAAAAAAAAAAAAAAAAAGAAATGGAATCCATGAAATGGATTCAAGCAGATATCCAGGAGATTAAATTTCCGCTGAAAGTATTCACAGAATACTAAACCAATGTGAGGACAGAATCTCAGACATAGAAGACAGGCATGTTAGAGATCAAGAAAAGAAGCATTTCTTAAAAACAGCAAGAGACCACAAGAAATCAATCCAGCAGCTGCTAGATGATGTAAGGAATAACATAAGGTTGATAGGAGTCAATTAAAAAGCAGGAGCTAACACAAATGATATTTAAAAAAAACTGTTCACAAATATCATAGCAGAAAACACCCCTGGCAGGGAAAAAGAATTTGACATATAGATACATAAGGCATATAGAACTCCAACTAGCAATGACAAAAAATATCTACAGCAGGGCATATAGTAGTCAACATTCACAAAATTTAACATAGGAATGGAATATTAAAATCTGTTAGAGAGAAAAAAAATCACCTATAAAAGAAAGCCCATCAAAATAACAGCTACTTCTCATAAAGTCAAAGAAAGCTTGGGTGAAGTATTTTAAGCCCTAAGAGAAAACAATCGGCCACATAGATTGATGTACCAAGTAGATTTCAAGCTAAAATTGATAAAAACAAATCATGCCACTACAACCTTGTAAAGGAAACAATACCAGGGAATTCTGCAAGAAATATAGAGAAGATCAAATAGCAGTACTTCCCAAACTCTTTAATGACATTGAAAGGACAGCAATTCCCAAATTCTTCCCTGAGAGAAAACATTACACTGGTATCAGAATCATTCCAAACTCCCTAATGAACATAGATTCAAAAATCCTCAATAAGATATTGGCAGACAGAATGCAACAAATCATCAAGAACCTTATATACTATGACCAAAGATGATTCGTCCCAGGGAATCACAGATGGTTCAACACAAATAGATCAATAAACATAAGGCATCTTATTAACAGAGCCAAGGACAAAAACCCTATGATAGACCAAAAGATGCACAAAAAGCTTTTAACAAAGTCCAACACCCATTTGTGCTAAAAACCCTATAGAAAATTGGAGCAGATGATCTTTAGCTCAATCCAATAAAAGCCATCTATGACAAACCAACAGAGAAATTCATACTAGATGGACAAAAACTGAAAGCTTTCATTCTAAAATCAGAAACAAGACAAGGATGTCCACTCTTATATGATATAGGTCCAGAGACTTTAGCTAAAGCAATAAGACAAGACAAAGAAATAAAAGAATAATGATAGGAAATAAAGAAGATAAATTATCAATATTTACAGATGGTATGAAACTCTACAAAGAAGATCTCAAAAATTCTACCAAAAGACTTTTAGATTTAATAACCAAATTCTGTAGCATAGTTGGATACAAAGTTAACACTCAAAAATCGGTAACACAAATAACAACTCACTGGGACAGAAATCCCAGAAATAACACCTTTCACAATATCATCCAAGACAATTAAATACTTAAGAATCAGGCTAAGGAAGGGAGTAAAAGACCTCTACACTGAAAACTAAGTACTATGGGAAAGCAAATTGCATAGGATATCATAAAATAGAAAGATATCCCTTGGAAAAACCAACATAGTAAAAATGGCCATATTTCCAAAATGTTATACATATTTAATGCAATCCCAATCCAAAATTCAACAGCATATCTCACAGAATTAGAGAAAACAATCATAGAATTCATTTAGAATCAGAAGAGACCTAAATATCAAAGGTAATTCTGGGCAACAAAGGCAAGGCAGGAGGCATGACAATCCCAGATGTAAAATTATACTATAAGGATTTAGTGATAAAATCATCATGGTATGAGGATTAATGAAAGAGACTAGAAGATTCGGGAACTACTCCAGATAGACTTACACACCCTATCTTTGAAAAAGGTACCAAACTCATTCACTGTAAGAAAGATAACTTGTTTAATAAATGATGCTGGTAAAACTGGCTTTCCATATGCTAAAGATTAAAATTTGACCTAGGTCTTTCACCTTGCACTAAACTAAAATTGCAATAGATCAAAGGTCTAAAATTAAAACAGAAACATTAAATCTTCTACAAAGTAGATTAGGTGAAACTCTTGAAAATGTCGGTGCAAACAAAGATTTTGTGACCAAAGCCCAACTGCACGGAAACTATTGCAAAGGATCAACAATTGGGATATCATCCTGTTACAGAGCATTTGCATGTCAAGAGAAACCACCAACAGAATAAAGAGATAATTCATAATGGTGGGGGGGATTTTTTTCCAGCTATTCCTCAAAGTTCATTATCTAGAATACAAAAAGAACTTAAAAATATCAGACCCCCCAAATTTAAACACCCAATTAAAAATAGGAATCTGAGATGAATGCACACTTCTCAGATAAGTAAGTGTAAATGCAAATAAATATATGAAAAAATGTTCCATATCACTGGTCATTCAAAAGATGGAATTTAAAACACCAAGATTCCATCCAGAATGAATTGCCACTATCAAGAAATCAAGTAATAACAAATGCTGGAGGGGTTGTGAGGAAAAAGGAAGCCTTCTCCACTTTTGAGGGGAATGTAGACTGGGGCACTATGGAAATCAATGTGCAGATTCTTCAAAAAAGTAAGACAAAAGTTTCCATTTGACCTAGTTATTTACCTTATATGCTATCTTCCCAAAATACCACATATACACATACCCATATTTATTGCGGCACAATCCACAATAGCCAAATCTTGGAAACAGCCCGAATTTCCATCAACAGATGAATGAACAAAGATGTATTTTTTTTTATACAATGGAGTAGTATTCTGTCAAAAAGAAGGATAAACTCAAAATATTTCTAGATAAAACAGATGCACTTCGAAACCATGTCCTTAAGTGAGATAAATTGGACACACGTGTAAATACTGCATCATTTCTCTGGCTTGAGAAACCAAAAGTATAAATAAGAACCAAAATACATAATAGGTATTGTGAAATAGGAAGAAAATATTCAAATGTGGAGGGGAACAAATGAGAGGGAGCAGGAAAGAAACGAAGGGAAAGTAACACAATGAGAAGGGCTGGGGATACAGCTCAATGGCAGAAGCACCCCCCTAGAAGTACAAGGCCTTGCTTGAGTTGATCCCCAGTACCAAGAAAATAAAAAAGGGAAAACTGTAAATTAAGTTTTCATAAATGTGGAGGGGAGGAAGGGTTGAAGTGAGGACATGGGGATGGGAAAAAAGAAGTCACATCATGCACAGGTATAAAGTCTCTCTGCTGAATGTGATCATTCTGTATATCTAACATACAAATCTGATTGGGAAAAATTGATTTAAGAAGCACACTAAAATAAATGCATAAATAAATAAATTACTGTGAATCCCAATGTACTCCTTTACAGTAGAAATCATCTAAAAAGTCTGCAGCCATATCACCCTGAATGCACCCAATCTCATCTGAGCTCAGCAGCTGAGCAGAGTCAGGTCTGGAAAGCACTTGGATGGGAGAAACCATCGGAAAGGAAGTGTAGTTTAATGATTAAGATTTAAAGAGAAAATATACTGTAGTCTACATGTTCAAGGGAACAGATACCTCTCAAAATGCAGGTGATAATTTTGGCTAGTGCTTACCTAAGAGGGCACATGAGGGTATAACAAGTAATAATCTCAAGTCTATGATGAATAACTTTAAAATGTGACCAATCTTTCAACATTATTACTATAGCTGTTTATTCACATTTGAAATGTTTATTGAGCACATAACACATGTCCATCATTGCTGGCTATACAACGGTTTTGGATCCAGCCATCAAGGCATTTTACAGTATGCTGTAGAACAAAGACATTATATAAGTAAGCAAATAAAATAAGTGTCAACAAAGAAGCTGTGTTTTGGAATGGAGAATAATGCGGCAGACACTCAGTAAGAATGTCTGCGCAAACTGACAAAGGAAGCATATTAGGGGAGATGCACTACTCCAAAAAAAAGAGGCTATGGTGAGGTAGTGATTACACTAATTTCAGAAAATAAACAAAAATTGACTCCGCCTTCATGTCACGGGCAAGAGATATATCAAGGTAAAATATTTATCTTTCTTGAAGGATTATACCAATTTTTCTCCATATTTGGCCATAGACATAGAGGGGAACTCAAATAAATTATTCAATTCTTTTTCAGTGCATCTACCACTATCTGCCCTTGCTATCATGGAGTCCTACTTTATACCTCTCCTGCAAGTCATGACTCTGATCTAGGTGGCTTCCACGCTCAAAGTACTACTTTGCGTGTTTACATTTAGCCATGCAAAGATGATGCACCAATTCTTAGCACCCCTGGACCCGAACGGACACAACCATTCCCATTGGTGTTGCATGCAGACATTTGTCATGTGATCCACCGAAATGCATAGGGCTGGGAAGAGTTGAGGCAACATATGATATATTGTTACCAGGTTACAAAGAAAGTCAAATTAATACCTAAGTGAGAAGTAGCAGGAGGAATACTGTAGGCAGGAAAAAAAATTCCTTGTGCAAAGTGTTTGAGACCACAAATCTCTTGCCCCAGTGAAAACTTCCATGGCTAGAAAATAGTGAGTGAGGAAGAGAATGACACTCTACCATATTGCAGCACTGAGTGGACAAAATGCAGACCAAAGAGATGGACAAACTAAACTAGTAAGATGGGAATTTACTTAGAATATAAAAGCAAAGTCACTAGCAGGCTTTTAGTAGAGTATCTACAGTACACTAATTTTGCATTTGCAAGGATCAGTGTTACTACATTCCGAAAAAGAAGGAAGGGAAGGGTGAGTTCTGCCAGCTAAAAAGATGGAGATGCTGATTGGTAGATTTGTCAGATGTGGGAATGTCATGGATGATTTTTCACTTTAGCCTGAGCACAACATAAAAGTGGTGTCCCTTACTGAAATGAGAGGAGCTGTAAATTTTATTAAACAGACTTTGAGGTCGAAGTTTTAAAAATTTGGATATACTAAGACTGAAATGGATTTCCCTTCTGTTTTCTTCTAGGAATGTCAAAGTTTCAAGTCTTATGTCTAAGTCCTTGATTCTTTTTTTTTTTTGCACAGGATGAGAGTTAGGAATTTAATTTTAATCATCTGTATATGAATATCCAATTTTTTAGCATCTTTGTTAAAGAAATTGCCTTTGCGCCAACATTTGTTTTTGGCAACATTGTCAAAAATCAGGTGGTTGTAACAATATGAGTTTGTTTCTACATCTTCTATTATGTTCTATCAGTCTACATGGCTGTTTTGTGCTCACACTGTGCTGTTTTTGTTACTATGGTTGTGTAGTATATTTTGAAATCCAATATTGTGATGCCTCCAGTGCTACTTTTTTGTCAGGATGGCTTTGGCTATTCAATGTCTTTTATGCTTCCATATGAATTTTAGTTTTTTTTTTTTTCTTTAAAGAAAGTCATTGGTATGCACCGAAGCTGTGGACTGCTTTTAGCAATGTGGCCATTCTAACAAAATTAATTATGCAGATTCATGAACACTGGGAGGTGCTTCCATGTTTTAGTGTCTTATTCAATTTCTTTATCTAGTGTTGTATAGCATTTCATTATAGGCAACTTTTTTGGTTAGATTGATTACTAGCTATTATTTAAAACTACTGTAAATAGAATTATTTTCTGATTTTTCTCAGTTATTCATATATAACAAAGTTATTCATTTTTATCTGTTGATTTTTAATACTGCTGCTTCGCTGAATTTATCTTTTAAAAGACTTCTATAGGAGTTTTAAAATCTCCTAAGTAAAGAATACATTGTCTTCAGACAAATAATTTCACTTTTTTTTGTATCCCATTTAAATGGAGTAAAAAAGAGGATGGGGATTACAAATTTTTTAATGCTTTGTATGAATATACCAAATGAAACCCCCTATTTTGTATAATTAATATGCACTGATGAAAGATGTTCAAATGGAAAATTGAGTACATAAGTCTGAAAGTTAGAGGATCATTGTTGGCATAGAATATATATTTGGGAAATGGTAGAAATGAGATGTATTAACAGCAATGCAGGGAAAGAGTCAAATAACAGGTAGAGATTATTCAGAGAGTTAGGTAATGGGAAAATTGACAAAGAGATAGGACAGCTCAAGTGAGCAGAAGTTTAATATGATGTCTTGAGGAAGGGAAGAGTATCAATAGCCTTGTGATCAACTGCATGAAATGCAAGTCAAATATCATACGGGATGAGGATTAAGAAATGGTTTTGGCAGTGCAAACAGGGTTTAAAATTCATTTCAGTTGAGTTGTGATAGAGCCAAATTGGAGGTAAGTGAAAAGGTAGATATAAGAGACTGACATTGATACAGAGATGATGACACACAGTTACTCATTCTTTCTAAATAACTATTACATCTGTGTCTAGATGTTCTCCCAAAACCTCATTCAGTCATAGGATGGGCTTTTCAGACTGGATCTGTATTGTATGATTCTGGTATCAAAGATGTGCAATTACTAAACTAGCTCTAATTGGTTTTGCATACTTCTGTGCAGGATTAAGGGTGCCTCCCTTCCACCTGGAAGTTAGTGTCACATGGCTTAAGGAAGGGTGGCTGGCCTGGATAAGGTATAAGGGGCAGAAACAGTGTCACTACTTATGGCTTGTAGCCTGCTGCGATGCTGATTTCTGCCTTTTGCCCACCAGGGACTATTTCTCCTCTGAGATGCTTCTCTGCCATGCCCCTCTGCCTTGCCTTCAGCCAACTATGCACTGAAACCTCTGCAAACTGTAAACTAAATAAACTTTCCTCCATTAATGTGGGGTGCCTGGTGTTTGGTCTCAGCAATGAGAAAAGTAACTAACACAATAGTAGCTGTCCATGAAAGAAAGCAGAGAAAATGGTGAACATAGCTTTTAAAGAGTTGTATGGTCAAAAAATGGAGAGGAGACGAAGCGAGAAAAGGAGAAATAAAAATAATTAAGGTGTTTTATGTACATGTACCAACACCTCACAATGAATATACTCATTGTGTACTGCAAACATGTACTATACAAATAAAAATTGAAAAAGAAATTAAGAATGTAGCAGAAAGCTAATGATCAGAAGAAAAATGTTTCTAGATAGTCAGGCAGTCAATAAATCTAAGCTGAATTTCCACAGATCACTAACTGTTCCTTAGTCTTCCTCCTGCTATTCAGATTTCACTTTCATGATTTGGGATCTTGAGTGTTTATTCAGGGTCTGTACCCCTATCCTTTCCTGCTACTTCTGGCTTCCTCAGTAGGTCCTGTCACTTTTCAGTTAATAGTCTGAACTCCTCGCAAAAGAATAACCACACAGTCCTGCTAAACATCAGCCTCTCAAACAGATTTTGTTTTGTATACATGGCTGATGGAGTTCAAATCCCCAGATGAAAGCTGATAGCACCCGCTAAAGAAACCAGAAGTGTTGGGAATATAAAACAGGCTTGTGAGTACCCTCTAACACTCCTGTCCTTTCCAAGTACATCTTCTACAGCATAAAATCGTTGTACCTATGTGCCCTGGTTTTGTTATTTTCTGCCTGTAGTCAGAGACTTCAAAAAAAATGGATTCAGAATAAAATTTTGCCTTTTTTGGAAATGCTGAGTAAGTATAATAACTTTATATGATAATTTACTTTTATTCACAGGATTTGATCCTGATAAAGATGAAGTTTAATGAATAATAAAGACACAACTGAAGTTCCAGTCAGGTAGGACATGAGGTAAATTCTATACATGCCATGTTAAAAGGCAGCAACAAATCCAGTCAGACCTAATTGTCATTATCTTGTTAGAAGGACTGTTATGTCCAATTCCTTTTTCATAAGCTCTTGATTCCTTGCTCCTAACTGTCCAGAGTTTGCCTTTCTCAATAATTATATTAAATTAGATAAATTGAAGTCTAACCAAAACTAATTTTGCATAATATCCCAGTCCATTTGTGCAGAGTCTCTAAAAACCTTTAAAGCCATTTCTCTAGGCAGTAGGGTAGCTAATTATTTACCCTCCCAGCAGCCTCCAAGGCATTTTTGCTCCTATGTTTAGAGCAGAGAATGATTCTACTTGATTAGGAGAAAAAATGTTCACAGTTTTCCTAAGATAACATGAAAATCCCATCTATCCAGGGGGACTATGTAATTTGCTCTCTGCAGATTCCTTTGGATCCTGGAATAATGTGCAGTGATGCATAGGTCCATGGTCATTACACCACAGATTTTCTCATTTAGGAAATCAATTCTTAAACATTGGGGATATGCAAATTCAATTATTCCTGAACTGCAGAATGATAATCATGCACTGCAAATTTTATTAGCATATCCACGTAGAGCAGGCTTCTGTTTCCCCAGGGTTCCCTGCCACCTGTTGAATTAATTTGGCCTTCTCCCTTGACATCATCAGCTTCCACATTTATCAGGGCAGAGTAACTTAACCTGTTGTCTGGAGAAACTGCAAAGTAACAGGGGAGAGTTATATCTCAGCAGAAAGCCACCAAGAAGATACAAAAACTGGAACACACGCTTCACCAACCAGCCACCAGATATCTCAGAACAGTACACCTTGGCAAACAAGGACCATTGAAATCTAATTAAGAAATTTCTTTCCTGGCCCCACGGGGACCTGTGCAAGGCCATAAGAACAGTGGTTAACTTAACTGGCATGGCACTTGCTAAGAAAGCACTTGGGAATGAAATTTTTTCCTATTGTTATTTTTAAAATATTTCTGAACCACTGGGATATTCTGTTGCTATGATTCTAAAATAAGTGAGATCAGTTTCAGTGTCAATTTTAAGTTATTTACAGAGGAAAACATCTCACATTGTATTTATTATTCACTGATTTACTTAGGTTATATATATATATATATGTATCTCACAACATACCCCATTCCAAAAATAATCACGTGGTACACTTCTCAGCATCTGTCTTAAGTTATTTTGGTAGGAAAATTCAGTTACCTAATGTTTACTTCCAAATATGCTTCCCAAATTGCTTCCCCAAAAAAGACAAATTTCTCTTCCTTTACCTAAATATCTACTTCTCAATCCAAATTTTTAGGAGTACTAAGTATCCCAAGGGCCCTTTGGGAGAATCCCCATGAAGTCTCATGTATTATTTAATATTCAGCATAACCACAATCTCTTCCAGAAATCTGCTATTGCATAGATTGTAAATGCATCTATCACAGCTCTTAGCAAAGCGTTTTTAATTCAGTTATGTTGCAAGGTTTCTCACTAAACTATAAACTTGAGGTAAGGAACAGTTTAGATGAAAATAATAACATATTTCTATGATATTAGTCAATTTATCTTATTTATTTATTTTTTAATTTATTTTATTTTATTTTATTTTTGTGGTACCGGGGATCAAACTCACGACTTGCACTTGCCAGGCAGGCGCTTATGCCACTGAACTAAATCCTCGGCCCACTTTATCTTATTTATATATAAATGGTACTAGATTATTCTATATCATAATGCCTTCAAGAGTTATAAACAAATAAAATTTAATATCATCTACATTTGCTGTAGAAGAAGAGAATGTAAATGTAACTTAGATTGGTTTCATTAAGGTACACTTCTTGATCACTACACTATTCAGCTTTCCTGTCACTGGAACACAGTATCTAACCTAAAGACAGAGAGGTCTAATTTACTTGAATTTCAGTTTCAGGGGAATAAGTTCCCAGTCATCTAGCTCCAAGGCAAAAAGTTCTGAGCTAAAAATGGGCATGGTAGAGAAAAGCTACTCAGTTCATACGGCCTGAAATAATAGCAGGGGGAGAATGCCAGGAAGTATATATAATATCCAAGGGTCCTACCCCACTACCCATACAAGCACATGCAAAGTGTGTTTCAATGATCTACTATGTCTTTGCTGCTCTTGTTACTGCTGTTGTTGCTGCTGCTACTGCTGCTTCTGTTGGGATGAAGAGATTGAAACAGTCTTGCTTTGTAGTTGAAACCGGCCTTGAATTCACTGTGTAGCCCAGGTTGGCATTGAACATATAGTGGTCCACCTGCCTCAGCCTACCAAGTTCTGTGATTACAAGCATGTACCACCATGTCCAGCTCTGCAAGACACAATATTTATTAATTGAATCAAGTAGACGTATTAGGATTAATGGTCACAACCTTGTTTAGCTTGCCTTGATCCCTCTTGTACACCATAAACACTCTACTACTAAATTTTTTTGCATTTTCTAGCCCTTGGCACTGATGTTCTTTTCTCTTCCAAGTCATCTGTATTTCTCCCATCTTCCCAGATTTTCTACTTCTGCCATGATTTCCACTCACTGCCCCTGTCCTGGTCTACCATCCTGGGAAGTATAGCAATCTTTCCAAAATTCAGGGAGTTTCCATGTAATGAGAATCTTGCTTTTTCAAGTCCACAAGTGAACTTTTTCTCTTTAAATCTTATGTACATAGTCTTCTTCCTGGAAAATGAATAACATAAGAGGCAGAGATTTTTTTAAAGGTAAAAATTTTTGTTTTTAAAATAAATGTGAGTTTATAATAAAAGAATTGATGAATGTCCAGCTTTTATTGCAAGAAGTTCCTTTAATTGTCTCGCAAGTATATTTCGAGAGTATCTTGGAGGATAAGGTCATACAGTTTTTTAATTCTATGCTGGAGTGGGAAGAAGATATGCTGGAGAAGAAGTGGGAACTCCTAAATCTGAATTTCTTTTCTTGAAGAATCATCAGTGCAAGATTTAAGGCAGTACTAGATCACAAACCTAAACATAAGTACTAAAATTAAAATTTCTGCCAAGAAACAGAATATTTTCTCAAACTTGGCATATGCAAAGATTTCTATGTTTCAAATAGAGCTCCCTATGAAAGATAAATAATTGATAACTTATTCATGAATAAAGAGACCTTGCTTGGTCTTTAAGCTTCTCTTGGCTTCTGCTAAGTTAGGAGAGCCTACGAAGTTCCCACATGATCCTTGCAGACAGTACCATGGCCAAAACCCTTTGACTTCATGTTGTGAGACAACCTGACTGCACAGTGAACCCAAGCTAATGTGGCAGGTACTGATAGCATCAGAGACATCGACAAGCCCAAGAGTGCTGTGGTGATGGTTTTATCAGAGGAAATCATCAATCACTGATAAACTCACAGAACAAACCTCCAGTTACAGCAAACATGAGAACCCCACCAATAGGATTAGACATACCTTAAAGACCTCCATCCAGGGGACAGAGTAGAGCAGGCTCTTTAAGGGAATAGTCAGGGAGAGCACAGAGAACAACACAGTGTGGGTCTGAAAGTGGTTCACCCATGCACCCCACATATATGCAAATGACATATGTCTTAGTTACTTTTCTCTCATTGCTAAAACAAAATATCCAACACCCAAGTTAAAAGGGGGAAGGTGTATTTAGCTCTCAGTTTGTAGAGGTTTCAGACCATAAGTAGCTGGTTTCAAAGCAGGTTGGCACATGGCAGAGGGACAACAGTTCATGGTTCATGGTGGTGAAAGAAACCAAAAGCAACAAGAGCAAAGAGGAAAGACAAGCCTTTTTCTGCCCTTATGTTGTATCCAGTCTACATGGATTAGGGCAGTGCCAGTCCAGTCAGTGGGCTGACCTGGTAATCACCCAGTCCTAATCTCAACACCCTTAGTCTCAGCACTGCACCACCAATCAATCTCTAGATTCAAACCCTTGTGAAAAAACTCTATGACTGCATAAGGCTTTGGGGGAATATCTAGACACAAACCATTATAACATACCAGAGAAACATAGAGAGAAAATTTAATACTCAATACAGAACAGTTCCTAACACATACGATCAAAGACTAAAACACCACTGAGAGAAACTTAAGTTGTCTTATTCAACTGAGATTATTGAGATGAAAATGAAATCTTTGCTTCCTTTGCCTCCTCAAACAGCTTGATGTTTAAAAGGGAAACTGAGGTCAAAGTACTTAGCTCATCTGTACTGACCTCCAGCTCATCTGTAACATGGCCTCTGAGTGAATTATATAACTTTTCAGATCTACAGTTTCCTCATATAATCAACAGAGGTTATATTAATATCTATACTAAGGAGTATATTATAATAATATCTATACTAAGATAGCCTTTGAAATACAGCATGTGTTCAGTTCATGTTCATCATTAAATGTCCCATTACAATGTGCTAAACTCACAGTGGAGGGGCACTAAAATCATATACGATGGTTTGAGAGGTGTCCCAAAGGAGGTGGAGTAACTCAAATATAGAAGGGAATTTTGAAATTGATAAAATGGAAGTGGCTTTGAGGGCACTTTGTTAAATATTCAGACAAGTTTGGAGAACTGGTACCCATGAGTACTGCTGGGAGGTGGAGCCAACGCATACATACCGTGTGTTCCAGAGGGTTCTGATTTTATACTGTGTTGAATGATCTGCAGGATGAGAAATGAGAGGCTTACCTCAGAGCTGATATGATGTATTGTTTGATATTTGGGAAAGATATCCAGCTAGAATAAAGAGCAATATTTTCTAAATGATGGATCTGAACCTAAATCAATGTATTATATTCTGACCACAATATTTTTAAATAAATGGAATGGTATGGTTTGTATAAAATTAGATCATGTGTGCTTAAATGTTATTTTGTGAAATTTCATTTCAGCCTGTGTTACAAGATTGGCTGTGTATGTTAATGGTTCATAAAAATATACATTTGGTTTTTGATATAGATCACAGTGACTAGAAAAGCAAATGGATTAGAGAGACATGTGTGGTGACAGACATGATAGAAGGAAAACCTTCACTGTGCTGGAATCTGAAAAAGTAGTTTTGTCTGTATTTTTGTTTACTTGAATTAGAGAACATATTTTACTTGAAGTATTTATTTCAATAGTCCAACATTGGCTTTAAAGTGCTCCAATTTGTGACTCTATTCCACATCAATCAATATTCCCCAAGACATGAAACTCCAGTCCACATCTACACATGCTTTTCTTGTTTGGGTTTTACACAGTCATTCCCCACCAACCAACAAACTCGGATAGCACACACGGGAAGGGGAAGCCTCAGGTTCTGGTTCCTTCATCTGTAGTGCTAACTTTGTGATCCTCAGCTCCATGATTCAGCCTCCCCAGCATTTCAACAAGGAAATTGTGCAGTATGGCCTGTTAGAGTTACACAACTTTAGCAGTGAGTCTGTTTGTCCACGAGTGCACACCTTAGTGAGATTTGGAATCAGGATTCAAAGTATTTGAGTTGCTTATCCACAGCATCCATCGCGCTAGGCCACAATTACTACGCAGCATATAAAAAAATACAATTGTAATAATTGTAGGTCCTGACAAGAGTGTCCAGTCAATCCTCCAAGCTCTGCTTGAAATACAACTTTTCACATACTGTGTATTTTAATGTCTCTTATACTTTCACTGAATAATAACTTTCTTGAGAAAGTTAAAATTCCTTAGTCACTTATTATTGGACTGTTGGTCTCGGTGAATACTATTTTTTTATTTTAAAGAGGGTAAAACAAAGCATAACAAAACAGAACAAAGCAGATTAGAGCAAAACAAGGTGACACAAATTTCAAAGCCAGACAACAGGAGATCAGCATTAGCTACCATAATGTCTGTCTTTTTCTTCTAAATAGTTGTCCATATCTTCACACACAATAAATTCATACAAAACAAAACAGTATAAAACTGATCAAAAAGAATAATGAAGGCATTACAGGCCTTCAAAACCAAACAACAGAGAAATCAACAATGGCTGCCATAATGTCTCTTGTTCACTTCAAAATAGCTATCCATACCTTCATAAATGTTGAAATTAAACAATACAAAACAGACTAAAACCACTCTCAGCAAAGAATGAAATCATTCCTGGATTTCACACATTGATAGGAAATAAGCAATGGATACCATAATGTCTCTATTTCTTCAAAGTAGCTGTTCATTTCATCATGCATAATACAATTGAGTCTCATAAATTGTTTAGGAGAAGTTCTAGGCATGTATAAGCCACATGTACATCTATCCTTTCTGCATTAGAGAGAAAAACAGAACAAAAGAAAAAATACTAGAAAAACAGGAAACAAAAATACAAATAAATAACAGTAACAAGGAGCCAAAACAATGATGATACAGGCCTTCAAAACAAGGTGGTAGGAACATAACTTAAGCTGTTATTTAACATAGTGATCTTCAAAAGAGCTCCTCAGTTCACCAGACACGAATATGCAAAATTGATCCAATCCTGTGAAGCTTAACTATTTGTTCCAAGAACTAATAGAATTTGTAGCGCAATCATCTTAGCAAACTTGTGTGTTTATATAAATTTAAATATTTTTTCTTTTCCCTTCTTTTTTCCCCTCCTTTTCCCTGAGATATTACTTTTTTCCTCTTTGAGCAGATTCTTACCCTTTCACTGTGTTTATTGTGGATTTTGTATTTTATGCACTCTTACCATTTTTTATACTAGGAAGACAATATGGTATTTACACATGTGAGTTTGATTTATTTCACTTATGATTATGGTCTCAAATTGCATCCATTTACCTAGAAAAATCTCAACCTGATCATTCTTTATAGCTGAGTAGTACTCCATTGTATAAAAGTACCACATCTTTTTTATACATTCCTCAGTTGATGGGCATTTAGGTTGTTTCCAAGATCTGTTTATTACAAATTGTGCTGCTATAAACATGGGTGCATATACATCACTGTAGTATGATGTTTTCAGTTCTTCTGGGAATATGCCCAGAAGTGGAATAGCTGGGTCAAATGGGACTTTCAATCCCAGGTTTTTGAGGAACCTCTAGACTGACCTCCACAGTGGTTGCACCAGTCTACACTCCCACCAACATTGCACAAGAGTTCCTTTTTCCCAGCAGCCTCTCCAGCAATTATTTTTGGTAGTTTTGTTGATCCTGGCCATTCTTTGTAGTGAGATGGGATCTCAATGTGGTTTTAATTTGCATTTCTCTAATGACCAATGATGATGAACATTTTTTCATGTATTTATTTTCCATTGAAATTTCTTCATCTGAGAATTGTGTATTCATCTCAGATGCTCATTTTTGGATTGGGTCTTTGAATTTCAGAGATCTGATTTTTTTAAAATTCTTTATATACTCTAGACAGAAGTCCTTTGTCTGAGGGACAGTTGACTAACATTATTTTCAAAATTCATGGGATTCCTTTTTACTCTGTTGGACATTTCCTTTGACATGCAAAAACTTTTTAATGAGTCAAGATCCCAGTTATTGATTCTGGGAAATGTTTCCCATGTGGTTTGATTTTTGTTAATGAATTCTCTACCTACCCCTATGTCATCAAGATTTCTACCTACTTTGTCTTCCAACAGATTTAGTATTTCTCTTTTAACATTTAGATCTTTAATCCATTTTAATTTAGTTTAGTACATAGTGATAGGCATAGGTCTAGTTTTAGTTTTTGGCATATGGAAAGCCAGTTTTTCCAGCACTGCTTATTACAGAGATTATCTTTCTTCCAACAAATGTGTTTGGTCCCTTTGTCAAAGATAAGGTGGCTGAGTGTGTTTGTAATTGTAGTTGTATCTTCTAATCTGTTCCACTTATCTTCAGCTCTGTTTTTATTCCAGGACCATGCTGATTTTGTTACAGTAGCTTTGTAGTATAAATTCAAGTCAGGGATTGTGATGCCTCCTACCTTGCCTTTGTTGCCCAGAACTGCCTTTGCTATTCTAGGTATTTTATGATTCCAGATGAATTTTAGGAATGATTTCTCTAGATCTGTGAGGTATGCTAGTGATATGTTGATTGGAATTGCATTAAATCTGTATAACTATTTTGGGAGAATGACCATTTTCACAATGTTTGTTCTTCATGTTCATGAACAAGGAATGTCTTCCCATTTTCTGAAATCCTCTTTGATTTCTTTTTTCAGAGAACTGTAATTTTCAATGAATAGATCTTTCATTTCTTTTGTTAGGTTGATTCCTAAGTATTTCATTTTTTGGGTGTTATTGTGAAAGGTGTGACTTCTCTTATTTCTCAGTGAGTTTGTTGTTTGTGTAGAGGAATTTTATTGATTTTTGAGTGTTTGCTTTGTGTCCAACTACACTACTGTATATGGTTATTACATCTAGACATCTTTCAATGGATTTTTGGGGTCTTCTCTGTAGAGTATCATGTCATCTGCAAATGATGATAATTTAACTTCTTTTTTTACCTATCCTTATTCCTTTTCTCTCTTGTCTAATTGCTCTGGCTAATGTTCCCAGCACTATATTGAATAGGAGTAGTGATAATGGGCATCCTTGTCTTGCTCCTGATTTTAGAGTGAAAGGTGTAAGTTGTTGTCCATTTAATATGATGCTGGCTGTTAGTTTGTCATAGATGGCTTTTATCATATTGAGGTAAAGATCATCTATGCTGATTTTCTGTAGGGTTCTTATCATTAATGAGTGTTGGACCGTATCAAAAGCTTTTTCTGCACCTATAGAAATGATCATGTGATTCTTATTTTTGGATCTATTGACATGATGGATTACATTTATTGATTTGCTTATGTTGAATTTTCCCTGAATTCCTGGAATGAACCCCACTTTTTCATGGTGTATAATCTTCTTGATGATTTGCTGCATTCTGTTTTCTAGTATTTTATTGAGAATTTTTGTATCTATGTCACAGATCTCTTTTTTGGTTAGGTCTTTCTTTGGTTTTGGGATTAGAGTAATACTTGCTTGTAGGAATGAGTTAGGGAGAATTGCTTCCCTTTCAATTTCATTGAAGAGTGTCAGCATTAAGTCTTCCTTGAATTTCTTGTAGAATTCTGTGGTGAATCCATCTGGACCTGGGCTTTTCTTTGTTGGTAAGGTTTTAATTACATTTTCAATTTCATTAATTGAAATTGGGTTATTCAGCAGTTTTACATCTTCTTGACCCAGTTTTGATAGTTCATATATTTCTAGGAATCTGTCCATTTCTTCTGTATTATCAAACCTATGAGAGTAGAGGTTTTCAAAGTATGTATTATTGATTTTCTGTATTTCCACAGGGTCTGTAGTGATTTCACACTTTTCATTCCTTATTACATAAATTTGAGTTTTTCCTATGCCTTTTAAAATAAGGTTGACTAGAGGCTTATCAATTTTATTTATTCTTTCAAAGAACCAACTCTTTTATTCATTGATTCTTTGTATTATTTTCTTAGTCTCCATTGTATTGATTTCCACTCTGATATTTATAATTTCCTCCCTTCTTTTGGCTTTGGGCTTGACTTGCTCTTCTATTTCTAGATGTTTGAGGTATAGCATCAAGTTGTTTATTTGTGTTCATTCTGTTTTCCTGTTGTGGGAATTCACCACAATAAATTTTCCTTTGAGGACTGCTTTCATTGCATCCCACAGGTTCTGGTAAATTGTGTTTGTATTTTCATTTGCTTGCAGATATTGTTTCATTTCTTCTTTAATTTCCTCTGTGACCCACTGATTGCTCAGGAGTGTACTATTTAATTTCCATGTGTTTGTGGAGGTTTTGCAGTTTTTGTTTTCATTAATTTCTAGCTTCATGGCACTATGACCCAATAACATGCATGGGATAATTTCAATTCTTTTGCATTTACTTAAGCATATTATTTGGGCTAATATATAGTCTGTTTTAGAGAATGTCCCATGTGTTGCTGAGAAGAATATGTATTCTAATGTTGTTTGGTGTAACACTCTGTACGTGTCCACTAAGTCCATTTGTCTGTGTTAGAATCATTTTTCTTTAGGATATGAAGTAATTCACTCCATGCTCTTTTTTACTTCATTGTTTATGCTGAGAAGTCTGCTATGATTCTGATAGGTTATTGGTGATCTGTCTCTTCTCTCTAGCATCTTTTAATATTCTGTTCTTACATTGATTTTCTGGGATGCTGATTATTATATGTCTGGATGTGTTTTTGTTTTGCTTATGGGTATTTGGAGTGCTATATGCTTCACTTTTTTGTATGTCAGTTTCCATTCTCATGTTTGGCAAATTTCTGGCTATTACTTCTGCAAATAGTCTTTTGATATCATTTGTGTTGTCACCTTCTTTTTTGTTAATACTTCACAATCTTATGTTGGTTTTTTTTTGCATCATCTTGCAGCTGTTGAATTGTTATTTCTTGATTCCTTGTTATTTTTAAAAAATCTTTCCTTTCTTGCTCACTAGCTGCAGTCTTTTCAAGGTCTGAAAGTCTTTCTTCACTTTTACTGAGGCAATTTTACCAACTTTCAATGGAATTTTTGCTTTCCTAGGTATCTCTTTGAATCTGTTTCATGTATTTTTTGTTCCTTATATTGTTCATTCAAGGTTTCCATCTTTTTGCATTGTTCCTCTAATTTTT
Source organism: Hydrochoerus hydrochaeris (assembly GCA_004027455.1). Taxonomy (NCBI): domain Eukaryota; kingdom Metazoa; phylum Chordata; class Mammalia; order Rodentia; family Hydrochaeridae; genus Hydrochoerus; species Hydrochoerus hydrochaeris. The sequence continues at coordinate 158,314 of PVLA01002444.1, forward strand.
TAACTATGTCTTCTTTAGATGTGTTCAGCCTTTCTTTAATTATATGTATTATTTCTTATTTTACCTGGGAGATTATTTCTGATTTGAGTTCTTTTATACATTCCCAGAGTTGTTACTTTACTTCAGTTGCTATCATTTCAGGGGTTTCAGGTGTATGGCTTACATTTTCTTCTATGTCCTTGTCTTCTAGGCTTGTTTGGGATGGGCTGGAGGTTTGAGATTGCATTTTGCTCTTTCATTTTCCTATGTTCCTTAGGGAGGTGGAAGGCAAGGTCTCAACTGTTGTTTCTTGGGTTGGCAGTATCTATCCCTACTTCAGGGAGTTTCCCAGTTGAGTGCAGGTCATTAGACAGGCCTGACCTGGTATCTGCCAGCTACTAGGTTACCCCAGGTAACTGCCAGCTACCAGGTTGCCCCAGCTGTAAGGCTGGATGGAGTTCGCTTAGCACACTTTCTGCTTGCAAGGTGGAGTGTAAGCAGCTCTGGGCCACTCTGGGTCCCTGGGCAGGGTCTTACCAGGCTCAAAGGGAAGTACTGAAACTGCTCCACGGATGGATCTCACAGCACGCACTTTTGGCTCCTGAGGCAGCTCCAGGCCACTCAGGGTTCATTGGGTGAGACCCAACTAGGCCAGGAGGGACCTTCTTAGGGGCCCTGCTGTGATAGGGATGCTGGACAGGGCCCTACCAGGCTCCAAGCCGTGTTCTGATGCCCCACTGTGGGATGAAATTCTCAGCCCTCACTTTTGGCTCACCAAGCAGAGGACAAGTGGCTTCGGGCCATGGTGATGTCGCTGGGTGGGGCCCAGCTAGGCCAGGAGGGACCTTCCCAGTGGCCCTTTGGTGATGGTGGATGCTGGGCAGGGCTCTTCCAGGCTCAGAGCAAAGCGCGGAGGCTGCACAAAGAGATGGAATTCACAGCACCTACTTTTGGCCAGTGAGGCAGAGCACAGGTGGTTCTGGGCCACTCCTCAATATTTTTAAAAGACAAAATATATGTAAGTGCTGAAAAAAAGAGCTGTCATTTTAATATAGTATAGCAATGTACATAAGAAATATTTAAATATACATGAATAAATTTAAAAATATATGTGTATTCAGCAAAATCAATACTTACAAAGTTGATGTAAAGTGTGAAACTTATATATACTAGCAATAGAGCATTAGAAAAAATACTTCAATGCCATTTTTAATAAGTAATTAAAATATCAGACCCAAAGATTCAATCTATAAAAATATATTTAATCTTTCTGTATAGAAAAATTAAAACTTTTGTGATAATCTTAAACTTTAAAAATAATGGAGAGTTATTTCATATTTATGAATTGAAAAATCAAAAATTTTAAAGAAACAAATCTGCAAAAAAATTATAAACCTATCAAATTGCCTATAATAGCCCTATAGGTTCAATGCAGTCCCAAGCAGAAATTTATCAAATGTGTCTCTGTATAAATTTATATACTGATTCTAAATTTTGGTGGAAATGCAAAAAACATAAGAACTAAGATGATCTTGGAGTAAACAAATTTAGAACATTGACAGTAGCACACAGCTTATTAAATTTTAATAAAGAATAGAATTGCTTTGACCTAAAGTCAGGAAAACAATGGAAAGGACAGAATATAGCCAGAAACAAACCATACTTGCATGTGCATGGTCACCTGACTTATGTAAAGAGTTACCTGTAAGGAATATATTGGGGGCAAATATACATATCAAATAAAACCCTCGATCCAGATAATAGTGACACAAAGCATGATAAAAGAAGACAAAAATACAATGGAAAACTGGGGGAAAGTCTTACAATTACACTTCACAAATAAAGGGTATCTAAAATATTCAACAAATATATACAAATAAATGTTAAACCTCTTTAGTTGACTTAAAGAAAAACTGTACTGTATGAAATTTTAAAAAAGCAAAAAGAAGACATTAAAGATGGCCAACTAAAAGAGAGATTCAGTTCAACTCTGTAGAAACAATAAGAGGAAGAAGCTAGAGCCCAAGAATACTAGTGTAGGGAAAGTACTAGGCGATATGTACTTCCTAATTGATATTTATGAAAGTGATGTTTCTACCGTCCCACAGACATGTAGGAGTTCACCTTTCTTATTGACTACACTTCAGAGGAAAGGCTCCAAGTTTATTGAGAAACTCACCTCTTACTTGTAAGACTGGCAAGAGACTGAAATCTCCAAATAAAAGGGTGGGGGGATTGAATGCCCTATCACCAGGAAGAAACCTGTCTAAACTTTAACCAAGCTGAAGAGAACTTTAAGATCATCTTGATCATTCTCAAACAGTTCATTACTTTTAGTTAATTATTACTATTATTATTTCACTTTAAAACTGCTGATAAAGTTCTAGAATCAGTAGGCGAAACCTGAGTGAAATAAAACATTTGAAAGTGTCAACACAATACTTACTCCATATAGGTGTGAGTCTTGAAAGAAATGAATAAACAGATGGATTAAAAAGTTACTGGTGAATTTGTGAGCACATGTTAATAGAAGGATTTCAGAATAGAAGCCTAAAGTATCATAAATGAGTGAACCAGTTGATCCATTATCCTAGACAACAAGACTAAGACTAAGCCCATCACAATCCCAAGCTTTAAATTATTATACAAAACTACTGTGATTAAAAAACAAACAAACAAAACCAGCATGATCCTGGCACAAAAACAGACACGTGGATCAACAGAATAGAACAGAACAGAAGATCTGAATATAACTCCAGGTGCACGCAACTACCTGATCTTTACAAAGGGACCAAAACACACTAAGGAGAAAAACAACCTTTTTAATGAATGGTGCTGGAAAAACTGTCTATCTACATACACAAGATTGAATCTAGCCTCATATATCTCATGGCATTTTTTTGTCCTTTTCTTTGTACTGGGGATTGAACTCAGAACCTCGCACTTGCCAGGCAGGCACTTACACCACTGAACTAAACCTCTGGCTCTTTCCCTCTATGCAACTTTTTTTTTTTTTTTTTGTACTGGGGATTGAACTCACGACCTTGCATTTGCCAGGGGCTTATGCTGCTGAGCTAAACCCCCAACCCTTTAGACATCTAAATGTTAAAACAAAAATACAATCTGCAGAAAGACAAAATAGATAAAAATTGAAGACATAGGAATAAGCAAGAACTTTCTGAAAACAACCTCAGTTGCATAGGAAATAACACCAAAAATCAACAAATGGGATTATAACAAATTAAAACGGTTCTGTGTAACAAAAGAAACAGCCAACAGAGTGAAGAGATAGCCTAAATGGTGGCAATACAATTTTTACCACCTATTCATTGGACACAGGACTACTATCTAAAATATATAAAGAAGCTATCTTTCTTCCTGCGAACAAATTTGGTTCCTTTGTCAAAAATAAGGCATCCGAGTGTATTTGAGGTTGTTTCGACATCTTCTAATGAGTTCCGCTGAGCATCAGATCTGTGTTTGTTGTTACTGTTGCTGTTGCTCTTGCCAGTCCCATGCTGTCTTTTCACAGTAGCTTTGTAGTGTAACTTCAAGTCAGGGATTATGATGCCCCCTGCCTTCCTTTGTTGCTGAAAATTGTTTTTCCTATTCTAGGTTTCTTAGAATTCCAAACGGATTTTAGGAATGTTTTTTCTAGTTCTGTGAATTATGCTACTGGTATTTTGACTGCTATTGCATTAAGTCTTTGTAACAATTTTGTATGTATGGCCATTTTCACTATGTTAGCTCTTCTTACCCATGAGCAAGAGATATCTTTCTATTTTCTGATATTATCTTTGATCTCCTTTTTCAGAGTATTATAATTTTAATGTATAGATTTTTACTTTCTCTATTACATTGATTCCTATTTCATTTTTTGGGGTACTGTTGTGAAAGGTGTGGTTTCTGTAATTTCTTACTCAGTGAGTTTGTTATTTGTGTGCAGGAGTGCTATTGATTTTTGAGAGTTGACTTTGTATCCTGCTACACTTCAGAATTTGCTCATTCATTAACTCTAGTAGTCTTTTGATGGAGTTTTTGGGGTCTTCTATGTAGAGTATCATATCATCTGCAAATAGTGATAATTTAGCTTCTTTATTTCCTATTTTTATTCTCTTTATTTGTCTCTCTTTTCTGTTTACTCTGGCTAATATTTCCAGAACTATATTGAAAAAAGCATTGATAGGAGACACTTTTGTCTTTTTCCTGATTTTGGAGTGAAAGCTTCCAGTTTCTGTCCATTTAGTAGGATGTTGGCTGTTGGTTTGTTGTAGATGGCTGTTATCAGATTAAGACCATCTATTCCAATATTCTGTAGATTTTTTTTAATCATGAATGAGTGTTGGAATATGTCACATGCTTTTCTGCATCTGCTGAGATGATCAGTGATTTTTGTCTTTGGTTCTGTTGATATAGTGTATTAGATCTATTGATTTGCATATTCTGATCCATCCTGCATCCTTGGGATAAATCTACTTGTCAATGGTATATAATCTTCTTGATTATTTTTTGCATTCTGCTTGCCCAAATCTTATTTAGGAATTCGCATGTGTGTTTAGTAAGGAGATTGTCCTGTAGTTGTCTTTTTTGGTTGGGTCCTTCTATGGTTTTAGCATCAGGAATGATTTTGGGAGGACTGCTTCCCTTTCAATTTCATTAAAGATGTTCAGCATTGGTGGCATGACATGGACCCTAAATTTCTTGTAGAATTTAGCAGTGAATCCATCAGGAGCTAGGCTTTTTTGTAAGTAAATCATAAATTAACACTTTAATTTTACTGACTGATACTTGGTTATTTAAAATGTGTAAATAGTTCAAAAAATTAGATTCAGCAAAATAAATGACTCAATTAATAAATGATCAATTGAAATGAATAGATATTTCTCATAAGAAGAAATAAAATGGCCAATAAACATATGAAATAATGATCAACATTTCTGGCCATTTGAGAAATACAAATTAAAACAACATGGAGATTTCATCTTGTTCCCTAAAGAATCGCTATCATCAAGAAATCAAATATTAACAAATACTAGAGTGGCTTCAAGGATAAGGAAACCTTTTCATATTGTTGATGGGAATGTAAAGTACCATAACAATTATGAAAATAAGTATGGAGATTCCGCAAAAAATAGAATTTCCATTCTACCCAGCTATTTTCCTCTTCTAAATATCTCCCTGAGTTAAAGACATTTTACTCCAGTGATATTGCAGACCCATTCATAATAGCTAAAACTTGGAAGTGGTGTAGATGTCAGAGAAATGGATTAAAAAATGCGGTATCTGTATGCAGTGGAGCACTACTTTGCCACACAGAAGAATAAACTTGAGTCATTTGTAGGAAAATGAATGCACTTTGAGATTGTAATGTTAAGTGAAATAAATCAAACATACATGCTTAAATACTGCATGATTCTCTCATAGGTAAAACCAAAACTATAAATAAGGAGCAAAATAAAAGATAGGAAATAGGGAGGTAGACTTTTCGCAAAAATGAAAGGATGGGGCCAAGCCTTGGAAGGAAACATGGGAGGGGAAAGGAAGGGAAAAACAAAAGAATTAAAATGTTTTTTCACACACACCAACTCCCTAAAAGGAATGTAGCCATTGCGTACCACAAACATTTACAAATAAAAATTAAAAAGGAAATGTTCCCCAAATACACATTTTCCCTATATAAAATGCGTCCAAATGCAGGGCTAAGGAAGGTAATGATTTATTAGAATTGCCAGCAGGCCTTGAGATTCACCTTCATTTGTATTATTATCAATTTGGAGAAATGAAAAAGCACACACATAAAAGGAGCATCAGAAGTTGGTATCTTATTTATTAAAAGTAAGAAAAAAGCACCTCCATCCTCTTCCTCTTGCCAATCACTTCAACACTTTCAAAGTATTCATTGGGTCATGAATAGGTTCATTAAAGTATAACATTAATTTAAAACATTAATTTTAAAAACAGATGGCTTTATTCTCATATATGTAAAGGGAAAGTAGTTCAAGATGTTATATTACTCAGCCAAGATCATGCAACAAGGTTAAAAGTGCATACTGGAACCTTCCAAACCAATGCTTGGTCTTTGCAGATATAAGAAAGTCTCCAGTGCTGTTTTGCCGGGGGCATCTGCAAACAAATTGCGGAAATGCTCAATATCCACTGTTATGTTAGAGCTAAAATAAAGTGGGAAAATTCAATAAGCACCAACTCTGGCAAGTTATTTGCTTCTAATTTTAGAACGCCTACCATAAAACAACAGTAACAACAAAGTGACTACTGTCATCACCCTCACTGTTGGAGGGATGGCTCCGCATTTGTAAAACAAGGACATGTGATGATGATTCCAGGACTGTGCCTTTTTATGCACAAATTGCCTGCCTGCTTCTGATAAACATGAGCTGACAGCCTTTGGCTGTTTTCACATACAATTCAGTACCAGAATGTCCCTAGTTAACAACAGACCTCCCTACTTTTAGCCCCATGCATTTTTCCCAGTGTAGAAATACAAATTGTTTAGGACTCAGCAATTTCTACCCATGTTTTGGAGCTCTCATACTTTTCTAGCTTCATTTTTTATATATAGCACTTACCTAGAGAAACTTGAAAAATTATGACGGTAAATTTTCACAGATTATAAACACTTCTACCTCTTGTATAAAAGCCGGATCAAGAACAGAATATTAAAAGTAACTAAAAGTCCTGCTTCCAGTTCATTTCTGTCATGATCTCTCATCCTCATTAAAATGAACTCCTATCCTGAATTCTTCCACTGCAGATTAATTTGAACTAGTTATGAATTTCATATAAATGGAATCTTGCACCATGTACTCTCTTATAACTCACTTTATTTTATAATGTTATATTTAGATCATTCATTCATTTATATTACTGTTATGTTCCCTTATTAGGTTATACAACAATTTGTCTATGTGCTTTATGTTGGTAAATGTCTGAGTTGTTACAGCAATTCATCTACTCTGAATTAATTTACATGAAAATTATGTGTGTTCTTTAGGGTACATATACACACAGGTTATATAGGTTCTTGTATATATTCACAGGAGTGGAATTCCTGGGTTGTAGGTTACGTGAATGGTCACCTTTAATAAATACTTTAAAATACTTTCCTGAAGTATATGCAATCAATGGTAAAGGATGGTTAGATTAGTACTTGGTGTTTTGAGTATTTTTGTTTACTTATTAAAGTTTAACCTTTCTTTATTACTACTTTGGAGCAATAGTGAAATCTCTCTGTAGTTCTAATTTTAACCTAGTAGACTGACAAATATGGTCTTTACACTCCTTTCAATTTGATTAAACTTTAGACAGGTTTCTTCCTGACTATAAGCCATAGTAATCTATATTCTTGGAGCATTTCTGCCCCTTGAGAAAATTCATCTACTTCTCATTTCTTCTCAGTTTTGCAACACAGAAATGTGTTTCTCAAGAACCTGAAAGCCATTCCTCTGAAGTGTAATCATCAAGAAAGATAGACTCCACAGTGTCAATGAAAGAGTAGAGCGTAACTTCCTAAGTACCAATCAGATTGAGCATCCTTCCCCTCCAATGTCCTCAGTTCTTTTCCACTAGCATATCTCAGTGCTTCAGACTCTGGTGCCTGTTACTCCCATGAAACCAAGCTCTCTTTTCTCTGTAGTCTTGAATAATGTAATCCCTTCCTTTTGAGTCTACCCGGTATGATTTTTCTTTGACACGATGAAAGAGAATAGCACATATTTGTATTTATTTACTGAACACTTAGAAAAAATTTTTCCAATTTTTGTATTGTACTTTGTTACGATTTGTACTTTGCTCCCACTCTTGCTTGATTTTAAGTCCTTTGTTTATGAGTGTATTTTTCCCACTCCATTGTGAAGTGATAACCTTTTATATAATGAAGTGCAGCCTTTTATTTACCTCTGGTTGTAAGGCCTTTCTCAGGAAATGGGCAACTGCTGAGCCTCAAGGGATTTATAAAGTTTGTCCCGACCATACTGCACAAGGTGGACAAGCTGAGTCTTTGATATTCAGTACAGCTAATTTCTAGTTTTCCATTTCCCATGTGTTATGAGATTATTCTTGGTTCCAAATCTTGAATTGTTATAAAGTCTCCAGTTGGCAACCAATGCAACCAGTTTGCAATTACTGTTAATTGTATAATCCTTGATTTATATGTCTGTGAGTCTTAGATGAGTGGCTTGGAGCCAAAGCTCTATCTGTTAGAGTAATCATTTGTTTGTGGTAGGAAAACTTCTTGGTTTTGCTCTGAGCCATGGCACCCAAGAATAATTCAAACATGTATTTATTTTAGTGCATGAAGCCAGAATCAATTTAGCTTCCTCACATAGATGTCATTAATTAGGAACAAAAATCTTTTACATAAAATTTGATACAAAAGTTAAAAATATAAATAGTCACCATATAAAAAAAGAAATGTAAGTGTGGTGTCCAGGGCTTATAAGGGAATAGATTCAGATATATAGGGTTATTTTGTAATATTCACCCAAAAAGTCAAACACAGAAGAGTGCAGGAAATTTGTCTGTGCACTAGAGACCCAAAGAATGCAGTCAAGGGCCTGGATCCCATGGAAATGTCCTATAGGAGTACAGCTGAAGACCCAGAGCCCATGGCAATGTCCTCCACAAGTCCAGCTGGAGGCCTGCAGACCATGACAGTTTCTCATGCAAGTCTGTGTCAGGGATCTGCACTAGGAAGGCCCACAGATCAATGGTGGAAGCTAGAAAGTCTGCTGCAGAGAGATGAAGGATCTGCACCAGCAGATTGAGGGATGAGCACTGGATCCAGGAAGCAGTGCTCAAGGTAAGGGCTACAACTCCCCCAAAGAGAACCATAGGCGTCCTTAGCAACAGCAAGGACTCACTCTCCTCTGAGAATGAGTTCATATTAGGAGTGCCAGCACAACAGGCTTCTCCAGGAGGATCAACAGTGCACCACCTTCCCCTCCAGTTCTCCTTTTACACTTGGCAACAATCCTCAGGAGGGCCTTCCACGCCCAGCAACACCCAGTTGAATTGAATAGTTCAAGATATGATTTCTTACCTATTAAACTGGCAAAAATTCAAATTAACAAGCACAACTCACTCTGTTGGTGAAACAGAGGAAAAAGGCATATTCCTACGTTGCTGGTGCTAATAAAAAATGGAACAATTCCAAAGCTGTGAAAATGGGCCCCAAAAACCCCATGCATTTACATTTTTAAACAGTTATCTCACTTCTAGAAATTTTATTTTGAAGTTTAACATCCACAATAGAAAAATAACAGTAGTAGTGAAATATTGGAAAGAAACAAGCAAAAAATCACCCTCAGTAGAATAGTTTGAATAAATCGTGATTAATCTACACAATGGAGTACATCCACAGTAGGGAAAGAAGAGGAGAATCTATGAGTGGTGCCGAAATAGAAACAGCAGAGTTTCAAACTTACCATTTGACTGCTAGAATGTGATTTTTAATTCATGAAATGATCAATAGAAAACAAAACAAGTACCTAAATGTTGTTGAGAAATAAGATGGTCATATTGTTTCAAATTAACTGTCTAGACTCCTTATTATAATAATAACCATATTTATAAAAAGGGTAACAAAATTACTATGGAAAAATCTGAAAAGAAAAAAACCACAATGAAGTGAGCATTTGAGCATCACCAGTAATCTAACAAGTTAGACTCTCATTACCTTCTGATGGATGTGATATGAGGTACAAAACATTACTTATGCAATGTTTTTGCAACTAATGTTTACTTTGAATCTAATCATAAGGGGAGAAAGAGACAAGTCTGTTGTGAAACATTCCATAGATGTTTGACTCAAATATTTCAAATAAAGTCAATGTCTTAAAAGCAACATGAAATATCAAGACAGTACTACATTAGAGGACAATAAAACAAGAGAGTTCACTGTGAATTTCAATAGAGGCATTTGCCTGGATCTGATATGGGTGGCAAGTATAACATTTGTTAATAATGTTTGGGGGAGAAAATGAGAAAATTTGACTAGGCTCACGTATTAGTAAGATAATGAAGTGAGCACTAAATGGTGTTCTGGCTCTGTAGGAAAGTGGCGTATTTCTTACAGGATACACACTAAGGTGTCTTGGGATGATTTATCATAATGTATTCAACTTGCATTCGAGTGATTCTGACACATATTAGAGTTACCAGCAGTGACCTCAGAAAAAGGAAATCTAGGGGTTCTTGGTGCTTTTGATTTTCAACTTTACTGTAGTTTTGAAAGTTTCTAATTCAATGGATAAAAAGGAAGTATAGGTTTAACCCAATTTGTAAAATATAAATTTTGTGTTCAGAGATAGTTGCAGCACTGTTTTTAGTAACAAACAAAAATCTAAAAAGCTTAAACCCAACGTGTTTCCCTGAAAAGAAAACCTAGCCAGAAAAAAATCAGCCTTCAAAACCAGGGATCAAAATGGCAGCTCCAGTCAGCCTCTTTCACTTCCCTTCCAGCACCTTCTCTTGTTTGGCGGCTACTCTGTAAAGCAGAAAAGGCAAGGATAGGCTGGCTGGGGCTGGTGTAGTATCAGATTTTCAAGGCTGATTATTTTCCAGCTAGGTCTTGTTTAAGAGGAAATGGGAAATATACCTCAACAAGGGAGTAAATGAATGAATTAGGACATATTTATATGATGACATATATAATCATTAAAATAGAAAGTATATATGCATATATATGATAGGAGAAAGTGTTATATATCTATATATGAAAATGAGAGGAAGAGAGGGAGGAAGAAAGAAAGAAAGAAAGAAAGAAAGAAAGAAAGAAGGAGAAAGAGGACCATTTTTGTTATAAAATACAATTTCTGGAAGAATATACAAGCATCTATTAACAGTGAATTCCCCTGAAGAGTGATACAGGGGTAGGGTAGAATTAATTTTCACATTTCATATTCATTAATGCCATATTATATTTACCAGGCACATATTGTCACTTTTATACTAAAAATATCTTTGCTCCCTCCCACCTAAAAAGTAGAAGGTCTCAACTGCATAAAATCCATGAAACAGTAAGCCAAGATCTATCACTTAGAAGGAGTTTCCTTACACAAATACAGGCTGTTTTTGGTATTTGGCCAAGGTCTGTTGGTGTCAAGGCTCCATGCATGATACAAGCGGCACATGTTGACATATGTAGACATAAGAATAAGCCATGAGTTTGATCCAGACTTAATGTCTGGCTAGGATTGATGTCATAAGCATACTGAATGTCTACATTATGAAGTTTTTGAAAATCTTGAGGGAAGTCATTTGTTTCAATTTTATCAATTATTGAAAGACTTTGTAAACTTTAAATCAGAATACACATATATATTATTTTTATTTCCAACTATTTTTAGTATAACCAGGTGTGGTCTTTAATCCCAGCACTTGGGAGGCTGAAGCATGAAGATCATTGCAAGTTTGAAGCCAGCCTTGGCTACAAAGTGAGTTCGAGGCCAGCCTGAAATGCACAGTGAAATGCTGTCTCAAAAAAACCAAAAACAATACTCTTAGTATAAATTCAAAGCAGTTATGATATTTTCCAGTATTCAGAAATTGATAAAATGAATGCAGAGAGATTAAAGAATTTGTCTGAAATAATGTTCATGACGATGATGTCAACTTTCTCCTCAGTGTTTTTGGCTACCACTACCAGTGTCAGCAAAGCAGGCTATCAGAGGTCTCTTCATTATGGAGAACTCAGGAAAGATGGGAAAGATTATGCTTCTTATCTTAATGTAAAGGGAATTTTGTGTTCCCTTTGAAGTTGAGTTTTTCTTTGGTTTAACATTATTATACCCTCAAATGAAGCAATCAACTCTCATCATTTTCTAAGACCTTTTGGGGCATGTTTATATATCAAGTGTCATAGCCACTTTTAAGAATTGATCTTTATTTAATTTATGTGAGAAAATTAAGTATCAAAAGAATTATAAATATCATAGATTTGATGGTATTTTTATTTGTATATAGATAAAGCCCAGTGGATCATAAAATTTTAAACAAACAAAATAAGGTACCCAAGACATTTTATACCATGAGCATGAGTCAATAGAATTAGTTAAGCCAACAACAGCTAGTAAACTCTGAAAGAGAACTTTAAGGACTATAATCAGTGTGTTACCTCTGACATTTGCAAACACTCTTTAGAATCAAAAACTGTTTTAAAACCTTTTAATGTCATTTTATGAAGTTAGCTTGCCCTTTAAATGTCTTTTCATTTCTCCTGAGAATTAAATCAGTTTCAGAGAGGACCCATTTTTGATTATTTGAACACCAGTTGGGGGCGGGGGGGCTCTTAACCTGCTTGTAGCAACCTACTGTCACTGTGACTGCCAGCCTTGCAAATCTTCTGCTTTCATTCTCTTCATGATTCATGAAAGTAGTGACAATTTTCTTCTCTTATGGAAGTCCCTGCTTGAGAACCAAATGGAACTGAGGAAAAATGCAGACACAGATTTTATGAGCATTTGAGAAATCCATGATTTTGTCAACTCCTGTCATACACGAAGTTTGTCAACTAGATTCATGGAGGCACATCCTTCCTCCTACAGTAATTCTACAGGCATACTCCACCAGAAGGACCAAGCAAAAGCCAGAAGAAAATGGAGTGAAGGTTGGAGATCTTAACTACTGTGACTCACCCTGAGATGAACAGACACAAACATGTATGAGGTGTATAGATGGGCAGACCTGTTCCACAACAGTGCACACAGAATGCTGTGTTGAGTCTGGAAACCTCTTTATTCTTTGCAAAATCCAATATACTACTGGGCACAAAAAGTATAAGACAAAGTAGTTGAAACTCTTAAATGAAATGCAACAAGATACGTAGTGTGCATACATACAGGTTCAAAGAAGACCCACAGTTCTCTGTTTTAAAGATATTGTATTGCAGAATGGAATTAATGCAGTCACCAAATGAGCAGGATACAGGCATTCAATGCAAGAAAACCTAGACAGAAACCAGACTAAATCAGTCATCAACACGGGCTTTAAATTTTAAAGAATCCTTCAGGACACGGAACTCTACATTGGATCTAGGTCTTCAGCAGGTAATAAAACTGTGTGCTTTGGATGAAATGGTTCTTGTTATGTTGTTATAATAACATCTTGTCTTTAAAAATACACTCAAAGAAATATGGGTGATGAGTTCAAGGAAAGAAAAAATGGTTACTGGAATGGCTTTGATCCCTACTTAGTGAAGCTGGACTAGAGCTCTTCAACGGAAGGATCTTCTCAAGAAGATTCAAATACACTCTTGTGAACTGTTTGTATATGTATGTATCTGCCCTTCCCAGGTTAGTACCGATGAAAATTAAGGCTTAACTGGAATCTAATCTAGGACTCAGCAAAAGCCATCACAATTACTGTGGCTGATCTACTGAAGATGTACATCCAAATGCTATACTAATAAGAATCATACTCAGTGTCAGTTCTTTATCAATAACTGGAAATCAATGACAATATTGCCATTTGGTATTATTTGCTTATACAAATTGAATCTTGGTTCATGAACTTAATTTGTCAACAATTCTGGGGGAAAATAGTCATATTTCTGTCCAGCATCCAATGTGGAGTTTATGAATGGAAGCAAAATTTTGCTTAATTCTTCTGTTCGTGAACCAAACTGATGTAAACAGAAACATTTGTGAACCGAAACTGAAGTAAACAGAACATTTGTGTCTGTTCATCTCAGGGTGAGTCACAGTAGTTAAGATCTCCAACCTTCACTCCATTTTACTTTGTCTCATTTTTTTCAAGGAAGATTTCCACTGCATGAAGAAAGTCTCTCTGGTGAGTCAAATATGAAATGTATATTTAAAAAAAAAAACTCTCAAAGAATCTCTCAAATCTCTCAAAGAAGCACAAGGCCACCCAAGAAAGAGGGTTCTCATTCATCACAGCATCCACAGTGAGAGGACAAGGCCACCAGAGCCCCGGGACAAAGGGAAAGCCCACACTGACCTGCTTATATTATGAAATGGAAAATATTAGAAGTCTCAGATTCTTTCCTCATTCATCTATGGATAAAGAAACTCAGGCTGTCTCATAGACAGAATAATCTGCCCAAATCTCCATGGTTTGCTAAATTAGAAGAGTGACACATGCTGACTTTATAATTCTCAGTGGGTACTACACTGTTGTCTTGGTCAACTAGTCTGATGTGTCTGTGGTAAGGGAGCGGGTGGAGCTGAAGCAGGCTCTGAGTTGGGTGTGGCGAATGAAGCCGAGCACGTGAATACATTGGAAAGATTTTGCATTTTTTGACGAATATCTTTGTGAATATCTTGTAACAATAAACTCACTTGAGTTTTTGTATTTTTAAAATGGGCTTTGGAGGCATATTACTGAGGTGATCTGAATTATTTGTTATTATTATTTTAGGGCTCTTTTTTAATTTAATTGCCTTAGCCATTAGTTTGTCCTTTGTAATGGAAACTTGATGGTGGTCTGTGTCTTTTTTTAAGTTAATTTGTAAGGACTTGAGCACTAACTCTATTAAATTAAAAGTAGCTGTAGTTTTAGGGTGGAGTTATTTATTTTTTGTTTTTGTGGTTTTTTGAAGGGTTTTATCTATGTTATCCCAAACTCTCAGCAAGTGTATCAGCTTTGAGGAAGGAAGAGTAGAATATACCCATTTGTTGGAGCAGTCTAAAAACTTTTTAGGGGGTACAGTAATGTTTGTATCTTTTAATAATTTTATAATCAATGAACTAAAGTCCTTTTCTTTTGTAGATAATGAATATTTTTGGCCCATAGTTACCCTTGGCGATTAGAGTATAAGTTATTATATTCATCTGAGCAATATAATTAGGAAAATCCTCTGCTTACCTTAAAATTTGTCATGCGGGTCTAGCAGGTTGTCTTTTGGATGATGGTCAGTGTTTATGTCGTGAAGGTTGTATGATGTTGTGTTTTTCAGCTGTTACCAAAGCCAACAATATTTATCATGTCTCTTGAATACGTTTCCCTTACTCTAAAATTATTGCTATTAAACATCTTGTTTTGTTATCCGATTCCCCTTTGACCTTACATGCTCCTCCTAGAATTGAACTCCTTGAAGTAACCCACCTCCAGAATAAAAATATCTCTTCATTTGGGGGATTGTAGCCTCCTAGCTGCATTGCTTCTTCTCTATGTCCTTCATAGGGACATTTCTTGTTAAAACACTCCAGGGCTTATACACTACTCAAAGTCAGTTCTCACATCCAAGGAATAGAGTTATTGGAGAGGGAACTTACATATTACAAAGAAAATACAAGCCTGCTACCTACACTAATAATGCGGTAAAGGTACCCACAAGATGAAATCAGACAAGAACGTGAGCACCAGATAGTTTATATCAGAGGTGATCCCAGAAATCGGAGTAAAGAACAGTGAGACGGAGACAGGGTTGTAAGATGAAACTCAGCAAAGAATATGGTGTGTGAAGTTTGCCATTGTAGACAAGCAGAACTCCATCCTAGTGTGGCACATGTTTTTTCCCTGAAGGACAGGAGTCTGAGACACTTGCACATGGGCGCATCACTCACATGGGTGGTAGTTATTCCTAGAGGCATTATCTAGCCTGTGTTTTCATGCTGGTCTGGGATGGACTTGGAACGCCACAGCAGGTTTTAGAATTTGAGAAAATGAACTGTAGAGAGATGTGGCAAGCAACTGAGGCAGGTTGTTTGTAGTAATACAAGGAGTCTTAACACCAGAACAGTAACTAAAATTCAAGGGAGCCTCAAAGCAGAGGAACAAAAAGTATGTTACAGTGATTCATAAAAGAACTAATTGATCATGCAAAGATTCTGAGATATTTGAGGAAAAATTGTAGTGTGAAAAAGAAAGACTAAAATGGTGGCAGGGTACCTGACCCTAGGAAAATTAGAATTGTATAAGAAGAAAACTTTTAAATTATTCTAATTAATATTTTTGGAAAAAATGAAAATCTACTTCTTCCATAAACAAAAATCTGCCCTCTGATAAAAGGAAACAAAAGAAAGAAAAAACTCAGAAAAGTAACATGTTATTGTAAAAACAAAATTCCATACGTAAGCCTAGTAAAAGACTAGATAGTTCTGTATACCAAAACGAAACAAAAAAATTAAAGTTTCCTTGAACTAAAAACACTACACACTTTCCAGCTAACTCAAGTAACTAGCAAAATCTATGGGAGCACATTCTTCGCAATAAAACATTCAGGCCATTTCAGAAGTCCTGGAAGAAAGAAAAAACTTCCAGGGCTGCAGAAACAATAAAAGCAACCTCAAATTGTCCAGTGAAATGAATATTAAAAGAAAATGCAGCACTGTTTTTAAACTTGTGACTTTCATTAAATATTGAGATAATAGTCCAGGCAAACTACTAAACAGCTATTGGACAAAATTCTCCAAGGCATGCAGCTACCACTCGATGTAAGAGTCAGCTAGTTCGTATGTAGCAATTAGCTTGACCTGACTGCAGCCGTCTTGAATCTTAACTGCCATGACTACACCTGAGTGGACTTGGTCTCTTTTGCCACCATTTCCCACATATTATAAAGACAACAGCACACCGCTGGAATGGTATGAAGAAGTTCTTGATCATGACCCTGGTGCCATCAACACTAGAAATGTGCCCGGCTGGCATCCTTGACATTAGCTGCAAATGCACCACACACACCCAGGCTTGGATGAAGTTGTTTATTTTTACCCTAACTGTTACATGAGTCAGAACGCTGACTGAGAAATCATGTGAATCCACTTACCTGGACGCCATTCAAGACACACTTCTGCTTGTAAATACCTGAATTATGTACTGTATAATCCTGGATATGTCTGTTTCTTTTCTTCGTCTCATAGCACCTTGTAACCAGTTCCCACATACTGGGACTGGCTTTTTATGGAATACCATATTCTAAAGGAAACTTCTCAGAGAGGTATATTCCAGGGGAAAAAGTAATGCAAAAAGAAGACAGTAACAGGAGCTATAAGAAACAACAGCGCTAGATAGTACCTTAAAAAATTCAAATAAATAGACCGAATAAGAATGTATTGGATGGTGCCATTCAGTTCTTATTAGAGAAACAGATTTAATGCAAGATATAAAATGTATGAGGTTTTACAAGGCTGACTCACAGTGGATGCCCACAGCCAGCTGTGGGAAAGTGCAAGAGGACTGTGTGTGCACTGGAGATCTAAAGGATCCGGCGGAAGGCCCAGGGCTCAGGGCAGCGTCCCCGTGGGTCCGTATCAGGAGGCCGAAGGGTCTGCGCTGGAAGCTGGAGATGGCTCACAGGGTGAAGAAGACTGGAGCCTTTTAAAAGAAGCAGAAGTGATTCTTCCTTTCTTCCTTGTCTGTTTCCCCTTTGCATTATTCAGGTGGCAACTTACTGGTTGGTGCCACTCACAACCAGTAAATCCCAGTAAATTGTCATTTAATTCCTTCAGCCACACCTGAGCTATACTGATGCAGTTTAGTCGGGTGTTTCTTACTCAAGGTGATACAGGCAGTTAACTATTAATGAATCTTGACGCAGAAGCGTTTTGAAAGCAGAGACAACTTGAGACTATCCCCATTAGTGACATACGTAAGAATCATATTTATAAATATCACAGTGTGTCTCTAGTGTAAAAAGTAATACGAACTATAAGAGTAACAAAACCCCAAATGTGTAATTGCTATTGTAACAAAGAGGAAAAGAAAGTGCTTTAAGGGATATAACTGCATGTATGTTTGAGTGTGTAAAATAGATGACCAAATTGCTGAATCTTTGTTGGATCGCTGAGCAGAACTATTTGCAGTCTCATTGTTTGAATGCATACTATGTATCCTTTAACTTTGTGAACAACTATATCCAAGATGACAAGATGTAATTTATCAACTAGTGATTTCTTAGTGTTTTTTCTCTTTTTTTTTTTTTAGAATTCTGTATTGTTGCTACCCTTTTTCTTTTGCTTTTTTTCCTCTTTAAATAAAATTTTAAAAAATGCATAATTGCTATTGTAAAAAAGAGGAAATAGGAAGTGCTATAAAAGGTATAACTGCAAGAATAAGTGTATAGGATTGATAACCAGACTTCTAAGTTCTTAGGGCTTTTTGTATGTGTGCTTCCTTTTTTCCTTTGGAATTCTGTATTGTTGCTACCCTTTTTTCTGTTTTGTTTCTTTTTTCTCTTTAAATAAAATTTTTAAAAAAAGAAAGCAGAGACAGCAGAAATTAATTAAAAGTTATTAATTATGAGGCCAATCATTGGATTTAAAATGAGTAATGGTTACATAATCATGATTCTGTAAATACTATTGGAGGGAGTTACAACTGTAAAAATGAGCCAGCAAAATATAAAGACTAATACATATTAAGAGAACAATATAAATATTATGACATTTGACATACAAAAGCTAGATTTGACAGAAAAGAGCAACAAAATTAGGTAAAAGAACAATAAATAAAAGCTAAAATTATCTAAGTTTTATATTTAAATTAGTACATAATAATTGTCTATACTTATAGGGTAACTGTGATGCTTTTATGTCTATTTACACTATATTTTCACAGATGTATACAATGTATAATAATTAGGACACTCGGTATATTCATCACCTCACACATTTATCATTTCTTTTGATGACAGCATTCAAAATTGTTTCTAACATATTTGCTAAAGTGGTAAATCAAAAAATGTAAATGTGAGTATATACCTTTTATAATCATGAAAGTAATTAATAGAAAAACTCAAATAGTGGTACAATTACTATATTCAAGCATAGAGGTAGTAAACTGAGATACAAAGAAAAATTCTCCTAAACTCCTTATCACTTTATTATAGAATAACTAGTGCTATCTAAATTTGATAACTCAAGAAATAGAAGCAGAAATAAAAACATTTAAAATTCTTTAAGTTCATTCTTAAAATTTATGAAAGTGGAAACCCTGGAAAAATAAAACAAGTTAAAAAGTACCAACCTCTGAAATATGCTGCTTAGGAGCAGGAGCTGGAAGTGGGGGAAAGAGTGATAAATTTATAATTTCACTTTAGATGATTTTTAAAATCTAGAATTTGTTCATGTTTAGATGTTGCTTTCAAAAGATTTTAAAATTCACTAGCTTCCCAGCTGTAAGGGAAGTTTCTTGTCTCAGTCATGAATTTTTGTAATTAATATAAATTTTACCAGTGTCCAGGATTGGGGAGAAGGAATTACCTTGCCATTTTCAGCCCTCAAGCTCCAGCTTCATTTTATAGAGCGATGCTGATTCTCCTTGTAATCTGCGTGAAGTACAGAAACTTCTGGGATTATCTTTAAGCCTCTTTTATCTCTGCTGAATGCAAAAATAGCACTTTTTAAGAAAAACCATGGAGGTAGGGAGAAAAAAATAAGAAATGACTAGGGTGTTAGGAAATGAAAACCAATGACAATGATTTGGTTAAAATAATTAGATATTTATTCTCTCCTGCATAACTCAAAGAGATTAATATTCTTCATGTTATAATGGAAATTTCATATATCTCTAAATTAATTCAAACTGCTTGTTTTCACAGAAAGGACATTGGATCTTAGATATTAGATAATATACCAAATCAAAAATTTATGAATCCATTTTCTTACCTCAGGGACAAGACTGTTTTTAACCTTTTAAATTCTTGGGCAGAAGGGGAAATTATAGAATTCAGAGAACACTGAAAGGAATAAGTGACTGTCAGAGTTAAAATGGCTCTACAGGCTGACATTTAAGCACATACATTTATCTCCAAAACCCCATTCCCCATGAGCAGTGCAATCCAATGGAGAGCTGAGGAATGTGATGACAAACTCCCAATTTTCCCTGTTAATCAAAATAATCTGTCTCCTGACCCATCTGGGTTTCTACTCTGTGAGATGGGCAGAATTTACCTTTTGGAGGATGAAGAGAAGTGTGATAGAGGAAGTAAGGAAGAGGGCGGAGGCAGGGTATGCACCCAACAGTAATTCCTCCACTTCGTTCTTTAAAAAGTGGGAGCTACACCAAAGGGTTATAGACATTATATCACAGCGACACATGCATACTCAACTTTATAGCAATGCAATTCATAATAGCTAAATATTGGAAGCAGCCCATGTGGCCATCAACAGATGAATATGGATACAGAAAAGCTACTACTTACAAACAATGCAGTATTATTGTTCCATAAAGAAAGACAAATTTGAGTCATTTGTAGGAAAATGGATGCCCCTTGGTATCATAATGTGAAGTGAAATAAATCAGATACACAAGCTTAAGTATCACAGTGGTTTTTTTATATATAGAAACCCAGAATAAAAATAAAGAGTAAATAAAAGTAGGTAATAGGAAGAAGGAAATAGCTCATTCTCAAAGACGAAGAAGATCAAGAGATGGAGGGAGGAGAGAGGAAGCCGAGGGATAAGGAGGGAAAGGAACTGGGTGTTGGCATGTACACCAGCTCACACAAGGAATTGAGCACTGTGTACTCCAGTCTTGTGCCAAAAATGGACAGGGGGCTCCAGGCGTGGGTGGGACAGGAGGGAACAGAAAGGTTAAGATATGTGACGTACAGGCGCCAACTACCCGCGGGAATGCAAACACTATGTGGCACACACACGCACTAATAAACTAAGATAAAAAATGAATTTAAAAGTGCAATAAATAGGAAATAAACTAAGCAGTATCTTTAGTTCCACTTTCTTCTTACCCCGTACATCCCACACCTGCCCTCTGCAACACACACAAAAACACATTAAATTCACCTTCCACCTTCACCGCTTGGTGCAGTATGCCAAGAAGCATGCTGACCTACAGATTTCAGTGACTTAAGAAGTGGTAGCAGCAGAATGGTAAACTAGGAAACTCTGAGCCCAAGCATCTAGAAAAGTCAGATCTGTAGATGGAAAGTAGGATCATGCTTACTGGGGGCAGAGAAAAGGGGAAATTGAGTTACTTAGTGAGCGTGGAATTTCAGCTGGGCATGATGGAAAAAAATTCAGGGGCTAGACAGTAGGGTAGTTATACAGTGATGTGAGGGTACTTAATATCGGTAAATTTTATGCTTGAAATGTTAAAATGGTATTTATCAACTTTACCAAGGGAAATTTTCTTCTATTTAAGAACTCAAATCGAAGGAGTACGTATCAGAAGCCCTGGAAAATTGACGTGTTTATGCGTCTGTCTCTCTCTCTCTGTATGTTGTATGTTTGTGTCTGTGTGTCTGTGTACATACACACATGCATGTGAGCACAGGGAGAAATAAAAGTGAAGAAGATAGAGACAGTGCTAAGCTAGATGTAAGAGTATTGCAGTCACAATGAGGAGCCCTAGAAAAAACTGTAAATGGTTCAGGTAAATGGCATTTTGATTCCTGGCCCCTTGTTCTTGGGGAAGTCACACATCTTTCTGAATACCAGTTCTCACCTGTAATATAAAAAACTCATAATTCATTCCATACAGAATATTAGAAAGATTAAATAGGCCGAGTACTTAACACCCAATAAAAACCTTTGTAGTTCATGTCTTTTTGGTCACATTAATTGCTGTTCTTGTCTCATAAGACTTGTTCTATTCAGCAAATGCATCACAAATTACACCTTGTTAAGACAAATCTAGAGCATCAGTAAACGCCTCTCAGAGAAATTTAATCTTGAAAACAAAACTCTGTTGATGCTGCAGCAGTGTTCCTGCAAGCACAATTCACCTACAACAGGGCGCAGATTCAGGGCAAGCCATCAGGGAATGATCCAAGACAGCGATGGGAAGGCACCATCACCAAATTTCATACTCACACGCACATGTGTATGTACACACAGACATACGCAAACTCACACACGCACGCACACACACACAGAGATGTATAAACATACGAATTTCCCTCCGACATACAGTGAAGCGCAAGCTCCAGCTGGCACTTCTCACTGCACGGCACCAGCTGCCTTTGTCTGCAGAAGTTGCAGCATGACTGAGCATTTTGCTGGCTGCTAGACCTCCTGCAACTGTTTCAAGAAAGGGAAAATTAGGGCCTGCAGAGCTGAAAATGAATGCATGTCCCTCCATAGTACCCAAAGGAGGGAAAGATGAAGAAACAATCAGAAGTACTTCCTGCTTTCCAAATCTGGAAACTAATTTCAAGTAGTAACATTCTCCATAGCAGTGCAGTTCTATAGCAGCCACTAGCCAAATGGGACCATACATATTAAATCTGAGCAAAATTAAATTAAAGATCAGTTCCTCAGTCACACCAGCCCATTTCTTTTGCTCAGTAGTCATAAGTGACTAGAGCTTCACAATGGATATCAAAGCAAAAGAAAAGGAAAGCTCCACCAATTCAGAAAGTACTATTGGACATTAACGGCTACAGCAAAGAGACAAAAACAAAACTTACTGAATGTATCTAGTCAGACAATTCTCTTGGCTTTTTTGGTAAAGATATTGGTTCTTATGTGACCTGGAAACTACTGGTGGCTCATAAGGGCACACTAACCTCTGAAGTCCTGTAATGAACTCCGCGTTCCTCAATCAAATCAGCGCAAGGCAGGAGTGCATGCTGCCAGACACGGATGCAGAAGCCGTTTCCAAAGAAGCCATTTCCCCTCCCCCGTGGATGCTCACCCACAAGAGCTTTCCAGAGGTCACTTTGACCATCCACCCTCTCTCAGAATGAAATTTGCATTATGCTTATCACATGGGACTTTCTCCTGGGTTGTGGCCCTCTTGCAAGGAAAAGTAGAGGGCTCCTCACTGTCATCTAAAATGCTGACTTTCCTTCCCTGGCATTATTTTCCCATCACATCAGTATCTTAATACCAATATTAAATATCTATTGTTTCCATGCAAGTAAAAAAGGATTCAAGAATTAAGGTGTAGTATTTCAATAAGTGGCAACTCCAAAAACCCCTTGCGGAGTGAGTAAGAAATATAGGAGGGGGGAAAAAGAATTTTAATGAAACAAATTCATAAGTTAGGATATTCTACAAGGCTATCTTGCCATCTAAAACATTCAAGGTGATGAGCAAAAGTGAGATAACTTCAAAATTAAAGAAACAAACAAATGCAATGTACACACTTTGAATGCTGCTTCGAAGATAAAAGAAAAACAGCTTGAGATGTCTTTTAAAATCGGCTCTGTGAAGACAAGGACAAAGGACAAGCAATAAAATGACTTTTCTTAAGCAGTGACATTTACAGTGAGACTTGAAAGGTGAGGCACACATGAAACTGTAGATTGCAGAGTGATTCTGACAAAAGGAATGAAGCCCGAGTAGGAGAAGGGAAGTGTATTAGTCAGCTTTCTTGATGCCGAGACATCATACCACACATCCATAACTCACCGTTTCAGTCCAGAGCTGTCTCCAGGGCAGAGACACCACGGATGCATGGCATAGGAGAGAGATGCACCTCACATGGCAACCAGGAAGCCGGGGAGGAGCCGTGGACAAGAGCACACCCTTCCAGGTCACTCCTCCAGGGTCTGCGTCTTCCAACAGGGCCCTACCAGCAGAACAGTACTCTCTCCTTCGCTCCCTGGTCACACACATTCATTAAAAAGTATCGTCTATGCCCCAAAAACCAAAGGATTTGGGGAAAGTATCAATATCATGTCAGAGGATAGCAGTCCCACTCTTTAGCTGCTGTTCTTTCGCATCTCCTAAGCACTTCACATTCCAAAACTGTCATTTCAGCTCTTTTGTCAAACCATGAACTTCATGTGGCAGAGACTGTTCCATTTCTGTATTTCCAGAAATTAATTCAAGGTATTATTTGGAGGAGAAATAAGAATATTTTTGTTGAAATGAACAAAATATAAAAATGTTGCTTCCAGAGACTCCTATTCTAGAGGATAATTCTGAAGTTAAAAAGAATCCAGGAACTTACAAGGTCAAAAGATGAAACTATAATAATTTAGCAATTCTTGAATTTCATATCAATAAATGAAAGTCTAGATTTGTTTTAGTAATTCATTGCCTAGAACATTTTAATCTCTCCAGAATATCTTCATAGTCAAAAAGACAAAGAATAATTTTTCTGCCTCCAACAAGACCTTGCTAAGCTACATAAGTAAGTACATTCTGGTTTATATTAGGGGAAGAATTGATCCCAGTGTAGCATGAAAACAAAGCCCTATAAATCTCAGTAATGTCAGAAACAAAATAGTACATTGAATAGGAACTTGATTGGAAGGCCTGATAAAGAAAATTTGGTTGATCGTGATCCTTGGGTATGACAGAAGTTGGTTTTTCTCAGTCCAATTGTGCTCTGCGGGTATCTGACAAGTTCAAACTGCCAGATTAAAGGAGTTCAAAAAATTTCAAGTTGTTTTTATGTCAAAGGGTTGAATTTAGCTGTGTTGACTTGAAACTGGACAGCTGGAATCTGTATTTTTGGCATTGGAAATTCTAGTGCAGTTTTGACAAACATTGATGATTCCTTATCATGTGACTCTGTACAGTGCA
This sequence comes from Hydrochoerus hydrochaeris, assembly GCA_004027455.1. NCBI lineage: Eukaryota > Metazoa > Chordata > Mammalia > Rodentia > Hydrochaeridae > Hydrochoerus > Hydrochoerus hydrochaeris. Next base: position 182,709 of record PVLA01002444.1, read on the forward strand.
ATGCCCTTTACTTTTTCATGTTTCCTTTTGCTATTGAAATAAGCCCACTTTTTTTCTAATAAGTTTAAATAAAGTTCAGAAGAAAAATTATAATGCACTGGTAAGAAACGTAGGAGTCTGTGTAGCTTAGAAGAAGCTAATCTTGTAATGAGGCTGTTATTAATGATAACTTTCCTTAGTAGCAGTTTTCTGGTCACCTCACAAATTACATAATTTATCTTACGTTTCAAAGTTCAATTTACAGGTGCTGTAGTGTCAGCAGTGCTGTGAGACCTGTGATTACAAGCAACACTGATATATTCTAGGTATGGTGTAGATCAGTGCTTCCTCTAGAAAGCCAGCGAGAGCGTGAAGACAGAAGTCCCCCTTCCAGAACATCCGCACACTGAGCAAGACGTGTTTGTTTCTATGAATAGGCTCCCAGGCATAAATGCTTACTTTGGAAATCCTTTTCTACCTCCTCTGAAACATCACTTTCAGAGGAAGATTAAGATTAATACTGCACCAGGTTATGCGTAATCTCTCAATATTTCATTTTGTGTTAATCTTATCACATTTGCATTTTGGAAATGAGAATATTGGACGCATTGGGGTGAAACCCACAGGGCTCATTTGGGTTAGATTTATTATCTACTAAATGACTTTCTTAGAAAATCTCTTTATCTCTTTTTCTTCCAGCTAATCTCAGTACTTGAGCAGGTTCTATTATAACAAAATTTATTAATGCATTTTAGATTTTTTACATAGCTTTCATTTATTTTTCTAAGTGTAACATATAAACTGGCACAGATAGGTGTGAGTGAGGTATACACCTTTAAATGAATCAATATGATACAATGCTCTTAATCCTCCGATGATTTATCTCTAAATCTTTTTTTTTTTTTAGGAAGAGATCATGCTATAACCCCCAAATTCTCTTTTAGGCTCAGTGGGTCAAGTTATTTGAAAAGGAGTCCTTGGCTATAGGTATATTTCTTGTGCAGGCTGCAGCAGCAAGTAATGGAAATGCAAGTAGCATAAAACATTTGGGTCGTAAATTAAAGCAAAGCATAGGCTGTTGTATTACAAGCTGGTAAACAAAGAAAGAATTAGCAAAGATCACAAGTGAAACAAGGAGGCAACAGGGTGAAGGGAACAGGATGTGGACAGAGAAGAGCACCTGAGAAAGCTCAAGTAGCACCTAACAAACCCTTTAACCCTCTTTTGGCCCCTTAACTTCAGCGCTCTGCATCCCTGTGTGCTGGCCAGCTCCATGATTTACCCGGGTGAGTGCTAGAGAGTGTGGTATGGAACTGTGGGATGGCGGGCGCGCGCACTGAGCAGCCCTTTGAAGACAGTGTGGCACACAGCTTTTAAACCTGTGTTGGCAGATAGAGTGGAAGATGGTGGTGTGGATGGAAGTCAACTGGGGATGGGATAAAGATGAGAAATGGGGTTAGGACTGGAGAAAGTTTAATGGATCTAGTCAACATTAGCTATGGAAAGCAAGAGTAGGCAGACCTTCGATGGAAAAGATCAACCAAGAAAATAGGCTAGTTCTGGTTCCAAAATGGAACATTTGAGAATGAACACTCCAGGTTATTGGCATAAAATGAATGAATTCTTGCTCAGAAAAGAGCTCCAGACTTCATGAGGGGAAATACATGGCCGTGTTGCTGCTGTCTGAGTATCAGATGCGAACCTCTTATCTACTGGTCCCTGGACCTATTGTAGACCACAACTGGGTCAGGTTCCATAGGATGGAGGAGCTCATGGGCCTTTCTACTTGATGTGAATGAATTCAAGGCCTGGGCACAGGCACGCTGAGAGGTTAGGTTCCCAAGGAGAGCCAAGCATGCAAATGTATGTATGTATATATGCTTAGCGTGTGTGAGCGCGTGTGTGCGGGTGTGTGTGTAGTGGTGTGCATAGATGCCTATTGTTGGATAGTTCCAAAAGCAGCCAAATCATGCTACCTATTTCTCATTGAGTGGCAACTTTATTTAACAAGACACCCTCAAACACTACTATCATACATCTATGTCATAATGTAGTTAGGAATAATTCTTAAAAGCTATAACCAGAAAACATTTATAACTGCATTTTGCTTCTGGTTGTGCAGATGGCAGTAAAGTGAATTAAGATAATAACAAAAATGCAAACAGAAATACAAATGTATTTTAGAAGTCCTTTCAAATATTTGAAACAGAAATGTTCACTTATTTTATTTTCAGAATAATTATGACTGGCTGGAGGAACACGAATCTAACTTTGAGTTAAATTCTGTTGAGCACCTCAATTAAAAAAATATGGCATGGATCTCACATAGAATATATTTCCAAGGGCTGCTGGTGTCAGAGAACAGTATATCTGTCATGGATGTAAGTTAATTGCTCCTTTCTGTATGCATCACAGTACAGACTTCAACATCTGTTTGTACTTTAATTCAAGCTAGTATACTTGTGAGACTGGGAAAGAAAGGAAGCAAGGAACTCTAAAAAAGAAAGTGGAAGAGAAAAAATGGAATTCATAGGCTCACACTATTAAGGAAAAATCCTATTTGTAGCATTACATGTCGAAGATTTTGTGGTGGCTGATTGTGACATTCAAACAACAATGGGCCAAGAGCCTTCTGGTCAGAACACTGTAATGATTCATCCCTTATAGACATATAATCCTCCTACATATGAGTGGAGTGACAAACGAAGAGTTTTTTCATGATCTTTTATGGTAACACTTATTTTAAGAACCAACACTTAGAAAATTGGACCGGTAAAAATACAAAGAATCAACTCTGCTAGTTTTTCTCTGTTCCCTGCTGCTTCAAATATAAAGTTTTCAAGGGCAAGAAGAAGGAACAAATGGACTTAGAAGAACAAAGTGTTTTTCTCTCACAGATAGAGATTAATATGCAGCTCAGCTGCTGGGATACTTTAAGTAAAAGCCCTGTTTCTCTAAAATGAAGTATTTACCACCTCCTGGGAAACACAAGACTAAGGCAGGGAGTCAGACAGTTACTAGAGACGGCCAACACATGCAGGAAAGCTGTATGTACTATCCGTCCACTAAGCATCCATCACTATCTATGCTATAATTAAAGTCAGCCCAATGACAGGGGTTATGAAAATTTGTAATGAAGAGACAAGTGACTAAAAGAAAGGAAAACATGTTAAGAAATCACATAATCCAGGTTCTGGCTTTTTGCCTCTATGTAATCTCATTTCAGAAAGCCAAGGTTCCTATTTCAAGGAGACTTATCAGAGATCTTCATTCCCATGAACTATCTTCAAGGGAAGAACTATGACCAGTAAAATGAACACATAACTGGGATATAGCATTTATGGATTCTATGAAATGAGGTAAACTCAGTTCACCCTTCTGCATATCAGTATCTTCATTTGTGAAAGGACAATTACTAATCTAACACTGATTGACTGCATTAGGGCAATCATAAGTGTCAAATCAACTTGCTTTGCCAATTCTAAAGATGAAAGTCACTATTTTCTCCAACCATACTTTACTTTTGCAATATAAATCATCAAAAATCAAAGAATCCTTTAGATCACTCAGAACTAATTATTCCAAAGCTCTGAAGATATTGAAACTCCTGCCTCCAACTGACACTCTGCCTCTGATCTTCCTCTGACTTGCTGGCTGTAGCCTCACAGAAGTACTAAGCATCTAACAGGATTCTCCTAACAGGATTCTGCCTGACATGTGAATCCTGAATTTTCCAATGACAAACAATTCACCAGTTACCACATCAAACTCTAGTGAGATGTCTCAGTAGGAGCCTTGGCAATTATTTGCTCATCATTATTTTCTCCTTTATTTTGTAATTTTTAACTCAGATCAGTTCAGAAAACAGAACAAATAAACAAGTTATCATGAAGATGATTCCAAGAACCTAAGCCAAATTCAAATTTGTTTTTATGCCTATAAAACCATATAAGAATGAATATCTATTTTAAATAACCTATTGTGTCCATACTCTGGGATAAGCAATATGAGAAATGTAAAGAAAGAAAAGACAGGGATCTCTGTCTTCCAAATGGGTCTTATAGCTGTGGTCCCCTGGATTTCACCATTAAAAATCTCAGCCTCGTGTTTTTTCCCTTTCTTTGAAAGACTAAGGTGAAAGGAGCAGTTCAAAGTATAAAGTTGTATAAATCTATACCACATATTCCAAAACAATGCCTCTAACTATTAGTCAGTGACTCTTTATGAAAAGACTACAAGAGAGGGAATTTTCTAAGTTCAAATTCAAGCAAAGTACACATCTCACAAAATGGAGATACTTATTTTTGTTAAAGAGAAATAATCAGGTTGTGAGTTGCTCCCTTTTCCTATGAAATTGGAAACCCCAAAGTGTAGATTTGTGTTCACCTCTGCTTTCTTACATTATCATTACTGCGCCATTCTCTTTACTTTTGTCATTCTCTTTACTACATCTCACAAGGAATCCTCATATATTTATAATGTTTTGAAAGACATGTAGATATAGATACGATAAATATTAAAGTTCCTGACATATGTAACTAAAGCAATAATTCAGTGACTTTCAGTGCCTAAAGTAATAACAAAATTGCTGGAGAGCTATGTAGATCTCCCTTTCAGGTTAATTGTACACTCTCTAAATTTGAGACACTAGTTTACTTAAAGATTTTTTGATTTCTCAATTATCCACATTGACATAAATTTTGTCGTCTGTTTTCACTCCACTCCAACACTCTGATCCTTGGTAACAGGAAAATCAGTACGTGTCTCTCAAACTGTACTTTAGGTCAGGCTTTCTCTAGAGCTATTGTACCAGAGAGAATTAGGCAATTTCACTATTTGCTTTTAAGTCCCCTATGGTTTTTATCACATTTTGTAATCCCTCTATTGTGTTTTTAATATTTCATGTGATTATCTTTTCCTTCACCTAGAGTAAAATATGCTGAGAGACATCTTTTACTCCCAAACTAGGCACACATCACTCACAAAGTAGGATCCTAATTATATATATATATATATATATAGAGAGAGAGAGAGAGAGAGAGAGAGAGAGAGAGAGACTGAATGAGTGAGTGAACAAACAAAAAAATGGGGCCACTATAATACTAGTTCAAAGAAAGGAAACAGAAAGAATCCATCAGAGGCATGGAACAAATGCCAGGGGTCAATAAAATATGGAGAGAATCTAGTTACTAGCAATGAGTGTGAAAGCATTTAGTCATCTTTAGAATCTACCAAAGAGACAGACATATCCAATAAAATATATCATCACCCCAAGAGAGTACCACTGGAAAGAAGAGCATGAATTTGGGTGATGGGCAACACTCTTTTTCATACCAGTGGGGAGGAAGTGACACAGTCTTATGCAGAAGTCTTGCCGTGCTCCCAGTGATGGGTCTATACCCCCACAAAGTCACTCATTCAATCCTAAATTCTTCCCTAAAAGTATGGAGTATTATTATTTCCCAATGGTGCTCAAGTCCTCATAACTTTGAAAAATGGTGTCAATATGGAACAAGACACCTAATACACTGTCAGTTACAACGCCTTTAACATCTTTACTCTGCAAAATTCCTATGTCTCACAGTAATGGGAAAAGGAATTATTTCTTGGATACCTATAGCCACAGCTAAAATCCTATACTACTTGATTTAGGAGACCCAAGTAGGTTCAGTGCCACATTAAAATATATCCAGATATCATATTTGTAAAATTTAGAGAGAAAATGGAAGCTCCCTATTGGGAAGGTTTAGCAGGAGGCAAGGAAACTGAATAAATGAACGAAACTGTGATCTACACATCAGCACCAGGGAGTGCAACTCTGGATGGGCTCCCTTGGTCACTGACATCTGCTTTGTTGCCACTTTAATTAGAGCTGCTAGGTTAACAAATTTTCAGCCATGAAACAAATACATACTGAGCATCATTCACCTACCAGGCACTGAAACCCACACAAGAACAAAAGGACAAAAGGCCAGAACAGTCAGGTACTGGAACCATTTTGTACATATTTCCTAAATTTCATTTAGAAAATTTGCTTTTAGATCAGAAGTGAGATTTACAGAAGAATCATATGATTCAATCATTCATTAAGAATTAATCAATCAATAGGTAATAAATAAATAAAAAAAAACTTTAAGATAAGCTAAATACTGATAAAATGTTATGACAGAAAAAAATTGTCAAGTAGAATTAGAGAGTTATGGTCTACTAGCATTATTCTGCACTGTGTTCAGGATTGTTTTCAAAGAAAACAATTAAGAAGACAAATTAAGTAGAGAAGGCCAATGGGAGGAAGATTCCTGATACACTGGAAAAATGACAAAATAAAAGACCTTGGAGCTGAGACGATGAAAGAAGAGAAGTCAGGAAAGTATATTAGAGGCTTCAGGAGGTCTTCATAAGGGAATCTGTTTCAATCTCAAGTAACATTTGGAGCAAGGGAAACATATTGAGTAAAGAAGTGATGTAATTTGATTTATACATTAAGAAATTATCATTGGATGGTTAACTGAGAATAGAAAATGGAGCAAGAAAAGAGGTTAGGAAATCTTGTTATGTGACCATCTGAGGGAAAAAATGTCTCTAACCAGAGAAGTATTGGTAGAGGAGGCAAAAAGTGATCCAATTCAATAAATATTCTGGATATTTTGAAGCTAGGACCAAAAGAACTGAATGATAATTGGGAATGCATTTGGCTTCAAGGGAAATGCATATACATTTTTTGGCTGACTGTGTGTGTGTGTACAATGTATTTTAATATTTAAACTGCAGTATCCAAGGATTGAGCTCTGGAGCACTCCAAACAAAAGTAATCATCACAGAAAACTCTTAGAAAAAGTTTCTACCAAGATATGAAAATAAAAAGGGAGAGAAAGAGAGGGGGAGAGAGAGAGAGAAAAAGAGAAAGAAACAGAGAGAGGAGGAGGAGAGACCATTGTGTAACAATGTGGTAACCTGAAAGTCATTAAAACCATATTATCAAATCAAGGAGGTGTGATTAACTTTGGAAAATCAGCTGACGACTGAGAATTGATCATTGGACTTCACACTGTAGAAGGATCATTAGTGATATTAATGAGAGAGGTTGTCAAGAGTATGTGAACATGTGTGTGGGAAATGGTAATGATGTGATCGAAGTGGAATTGCCGTGAGCTTGAAAGTCAGTGGGAGAATTATGGAAGTGACTATCATACTCAAACTAATTAATGTATCACCTAACATAGTTATTTTTCCACTTACTTACTCTTTGTATGTGTGATGAGTACCTAAAACCTACAATCTTAACAAATTTTCACTATACACTATAATATTTTTAACTATAATCCTCATATTGTATATCAGTAAACTAATTCATCCTATATACTACAAATTTTTACCTATGGGACAAAATATCACTATTTCCTTTTCTCTGAAACTTCTGATCTCTGCCATATTCTGCTGCGCTGGGTAGAGAAAATAAAGTTGGATTTTACCAAAAGGCAATGGTTTTGATGAGCTGAATCAGAGAGGGATGAATAAAATAAGGTTCCACATAACAGGATAAAATGATTGACCCTACAGTTGATCTGCTCAAGTATTATATTGCAATATTCTGTGTTCCGTTTACTGTCAAGGTTTTTATAATCTTTGTGACTAGATACTTGTTGGAGCAATGAGTAATCAACAGCTAGTCAACATTCTTCCTGTGTGATAATCAAATGGGGTATTTATTACAGATGCAGGCTGCATTTACCCCACTCGGTCCTAATCAGAATTTTCTGAGTGTTTAAACTTGTGCACAAACACTTGTATCAAGCTTCCCAAGTGATTCTTAAATATATTAACACTAGAGAGCAAACAGTGATAAATAGAAATGTGATCCCTTGAAAAAGATGTGGCATTTTTATACAATGGAATATTACTCAGCTATAAAAAGGATGATCTTGAGGTCTTCATAGGCAAATGGAGACAACTTGAGACTATCCTCATTAGTGAAATAAATAAGAATCATATTTATAAGTATCACATTGTGTATCTAGTGTAAAAAGTGATAAGAACTATATGAGTAATAAAACTTAAAATGTGTAATTGCTATTGTAAAAAAGAGAGGAAAAGAAAGTGCTCTAAGAGATATAACTGCATGTATGTTTGAGTATGTAAAATAGATGAGCATATTGCTGAATCTTTGTTGGATCTTTGAGCAGAACTGTTTGTAGTCTGACTGTTTGAATATTTACTATGTACCCTTTAACTTTGTAACTTGAACAGCTACATCCAGGATGACAGTACATAATTTATAAATTACTGATTTCTTAGTGGGGCTTTTTCTCATTCTCCTTTTCTTTCTTTCTTTTAGAATTCTGTATTGTTGCTACCCTTTTTTCTGTTTTGTTTTTTTTCTTATCTTTAAATAAAATTTTAAAAAATGTATAATTGCTATTGTAAAAAAAGAGGAAATAGGAAGCGCTATAAAAGATATAGCTGCATGTATGTTTAGATGTGTGGGATTGATAACCATATTTCTAGGTTCTTGTTGGATTGTTGAACAGATCTGTTTGTACTCTCACTGCTTGAGTGTCCACTTCATGTGCTTTAATTTTGTAACTTGAATAACTATTTCTAAAAGAACAATATGTAATTTATCAACTAGTGATTTCTTACTGTTTAACTTCTTTTCTTGAAATTTTGTAATATTTCTACCTTTTTCCTGTTTTTTTTTCTCTTTAAATATAAAAAAAGAAAAGACAATAATCACTATACATGAAGATTCTGTGAAGGGAATGCTTAGCAAAATAAAGATTAGTGTTTTGTGATGATTAAAACAAAAAGAAATGTGATCCTTCACTCTTCTCTACTTAATAATGAAATTTTCTGTTTCTTTGGTGGTCATCCAATTTTGTTGATTTGATGCTGGAACTGTGGGAAGCATCTTTTGTTGTAAGAAATTTTCATCTCCAGTCATTTGAATACTATAATTAGAGCAGCTAGGTATGGGCTACAGCTCACAAGAGTTCCCCGGCCCCACCCCTCACCACACATGCACACAGATGCCCAGAAGAAACAAGCCTCCCAAGTCTTTGTCCTAAATTGGGAAAATAACACAATATACAAATTACCAAAGAAAAGATAACAAGTTTAACATTCTAATCTGGATTTTATATGATGCAAAGCTCAAAAGATAAAAAAACTTTCCTAAATTCCACAATTCAGATTTTACATTATAAATAAAATCAAGGAGTTATAATATATGAAGACTAGTCCTATAAAGTAATAGGGACATCCAACTTCATGAATAAAAGTCTGAATGTGGTCTAACGTTCGTAGAAACTTTTACTCAGTGCTCTTGCACTGTTTTTTTTTGTTTTTTTTTTTTTTTGGTGTGGGGGGGAGTTCTTCAGGCTCTCAGACTTCAGGTAGTTTTTTTTTCTAGAAGAATTATGCATTCTAATTCATTCATCCATCAAACAGTTTCTATGATAGATGTATTTTCACTCTGCCCTGAGTGCCCAGAAAGAATATAATCAGTGTATAATATCTCCTGAGTTAGAAATTAAATTAATATGATCAGGAGACATCTACAAAAAGGTGGCAGTAAGGATAAATCATGAAAGATGATTAGAAGTTTACCAGTCATAGCCTATAAAGAAAGACACATAAAGTCAAGGAAAATCATGCTTACAGGTCCTCTAGGTCAAAATTTCTTGCATGCACAATGAACGGCCCATAGCCAGGGCATATCTAGCAAGCACTGAAAAAGAAATAGACTAGAACACTGTTAGAGACAGTGTCATTAAACTCCATTTATATCATGCTAAAACAGTTTCAGTTTTCTTTTGTTTTGTTTCATTTTGTTTTTGTTTTTACTACTAATCTCTGTTAGTTCATTAAAAAGAACAAAGAACAGTTTGTGTTTTCATCATTCGATCACTTTTTTCATGCCTGTATCTTGTAATCTGAACAACTACTATGAAGATTAACAATACACAATATATTAACCAGTGTTAGTCTCCTGTTATTTTATTTTGAAATTCTATATTATCATTTTTTTTCTTTTTAAAATTTAAATTTAGAAAAAAGGTAGTTTCAGTTTTAAGTAGTAGTCAAAGGTGAGGGGAAAATTGTTTCATTCATTCATTTATTTTTAACTGATAATAATTTTGTGCATGAATGGGTACAATATGCTATTACGATCTACATGTACTTTATGGAAAGAACCAACCAAGCTAATCAATATATCTATTACCTCACCAACTTACCATTGTTTTGTGGTGAGAACATTAAAATCTATTCTAGGAATTCTGAAAAACAGAAAACAATTTTATTAACTGTGGTCACCATGCAGTACAATAGATCGCTCAAACTTACTCCTTCACTCTAATCAAAATCTTGCACCTTTAACAACAATTTTCCTTTCCTTTCCATCTTCCTCTAACATCCAACTTCTAGTAACAGTATTTTTACTCTTATGGTTCTATAAGATTGACTTAATTACCCTAAAAACTAATTATTACCAGGATTTTAGGAACAGTGGCAGAAAGGCCTCAATGAGTGGGGCAGGCAGTAGAATGAAGGAGAAAACTAAACAAAGACAGAAAAATAGCATAGCAGAAATGAGGCAGAGAAGGATAACTAGAAACTTTAACATAGATGGCCTTGATACGCTATATTGTTAATAGTGCACCAGGATTTAAAACCCACATTACTCACACTACTCTGCTTAGGTGTATTATATTCTGTTCCAGTCATTCTACCTGTACTAAATTTGAGGGCACAGACAGTAATCCTGAAAATAACAGGATATAGTACAGTAATCATCCTTAATTTCCTGTTAGTTTAATCTAAAGCTCTGTAAAACCTACACAATTTTACCATGACTGATCATAATCGAATCTGGTTTGTTGGATCACTGTTAGCTGTTCATACCCTCATTGTCTATCTAATTTGTATGCTTTAATTTTGTAACTTGAACAACTATTTCTAAGAGGACAATATGCAATTTATCAATAGTGATTTCTTATTGTTTATCTTTTTTCTGAAATTCTGTATTATCTCTACCCTTTACATGCTTTTTTTCTCTTTAAATAAATTTTTTTAAAATGCAACCAATATTTATGTTGACTTTGCATATTGCTACTTTGTTGAATTTGTTTATTAGTTCTAACAATATTTTGTGGAATCTTTGGAGTATCCTACATATAAGGTTATGTAATCAATACACGTAGTGATTCATGCATGCGTAGCTGTTTACAGTCTCACTGTTTGACTATCTACTTTGTGTGCTTTAATTTTGTAACTTGAACAACTATTTATAAGAGGATAATATGTAATTTATTAACTAGTGATTTCTTATTGTTTATTTTTTTTGAATTCTGTATTATCTCTTCCCTTTACATGATTTTGTTTCTCTTTAACTAAAATCTTAAAAAATAAATAAATAAATAAAAAGAACGAATTTTTACAAGATTAATCTGATTCAAACTTAGAACATTGATTAGAGAATAGAGACAAAGGCAGAATATTAGTTTTAAAAGTTCCTGAGGAGTGTCAAAGTATAAGAACTTTTTAAAAGGAGCCCTAATAATATTAATTAAGGGGCTCAGGGAGAACCCTGTTGAACCTAGAAATAGGCAATCTTTCTTAGACACTGTGATGTGTCTTCACCTTAGACACCACACTGGGAAGAATACTCTGTTCCAATAGTCACACAAGGTCACTGGGTTTGAAAGGGACACAAGTGTAACACTGAATGTCAAGGTTGCTAATTTATGTTCTCTCTTGGAGAGGACATTTTGCCATTTTCCTTTCCTCCAAGTCTCAGCTAGTTTTATCTCAGAGTCTTCAGGATGACTCACAGGCTATGTTGAAAACCCTAACATTTCAGACATCAGCCCTACTCAGCCAATCCTTCTGGACACTGTTTTTCCTTAGCCAAAATCCACTTCCACTACATCAGACCTATCCCGACATCTGAACTGCAAGACCTTTGAAAGATGAAAAAACATGTTTCTTCCTGCTTTAGACAACCTGTTAGCTGTGATAGATATATTAGTTTGGCTTACTAGATGGAGAGCCATATTGGTAGAGTAGTTTTGGAGAATGGGAACAAGTTAAGCAAAAGAAGCTGAGCGAAAATGTTGTTTAAACCGCAGATGAGCTTCAGGCTGATCTGATGGGAGGCTCAGAAACGTAGGTTGAACTCCAGAACTGGCACTTTTTCTACTAAACAGAGAGTCTACTTTGTTATCTTTTGAATCGGACTAGTCTGTATCTTTCTTTGGCAAGAGTGTGGCAGAATTGCCAATGTCCTAGATCTAGGCCTACACCTCCAGAGGCTTCATGTTTCCTCCTGGTTTTTTTGAGCTTCTGCCATCACCGTGATAAAAAGATCACCCAGAATACCCTGGGGAGCATGAAAGGCAACAGAGAAAAGCCAACTCATCCCAGACATCCCACCAACACCATTCTAGACCAGCCCACAGCCAGCTAACCATCGTGAAGACTCACAAGTGAGCTGAGCCAAGATTAGCAGAATTGCATAGCTGTCATCCAGCTGATTCCAGATGCAATAATCACTGTGATTTGTGGTTGTTTCACATTATTATTGTGGCAAGAGATAATTGTGACAGTAGGTAGGCAATAAATGTTTATTACATATGAATCAGTGTCAGAAGAGGGACAGAAAGCTATAGTATAGTCATGGAAAATCTGGACCGAGCCAGAGAGGATAGATCTCATTCCCAGAAGTACATCCTCATCAAAAAACACCTCGTCAAAACAACTGAGAATCATGGAGTGATATTGCTGGAAAAAATTATGCTTATCCATTTCTGCAGAATGTCCCCTGCCTGGCACTCCATAATACCTAAGCCTTGGCATAGGTCCAGTGTGAAGGAGGATAACAGTGCTGGGGCAGAGACAAAGCGCTGGAGGGTAGTAATCAGAATGCACAAAGCACGGTGCTTATCCTCGAGATACTCTGCAAGTGTTGCAAGCCAGCCTTGCATCTTCTTTCTCCTCCCATCCCTCCAGAGCTGGCAGCCAAAGACAATTAAGTGGAAAGGCACTTAAAAGCTGGAGCCTCCGAAGCATTCTTTATGTCTTTCTCAGTCTCGCTAGCTTCACAGGTCCATTTTTAATTTTGTCTGAAAGCCACTACAGGAGACAAGGAAGGTAAATCAAAGAGTTACTTTTTATGAGGCCTCAGAGACTACACCAATAAGTAATTCCTATGGTTTTTTATTTATTCTCCTACTGTAAGTAATTTAGATTTTTCTTGGATTCTTTCCTCCTATGGCTTTTTGTACCACCCTCTCTCTCCTACGCTCAGCTCCATTATTTCCAAGTAGAATACAGTGCTGGTTAAAATACAGGGGCTGCACACCCCACCTCCAGTGATTAATTTTAGTTATATTAGCAGCACAGCACCTATTTCCTGGCTGTGCCTATCAAACTTCACACTGAGGTTGTTTGAAAAGAAAATTTTTCACAGTAAGAGATAATTTTCTACCCAATGGCCCACCCTACATGATAACTCTTATAAACATCCAGCTGTATTCTTCAGTGCTTTTTTCCTTAATAGGAACTTATATCAAGGAGAAAATACAAGTTTTCCATGTAAATTTGTCTTTTAAAACCAAATATTGGAAGTTCTAAAGCACAAAATTGAAACACCAATATTAATAATTAGCCCCAGTAAGATACAGGTCATTACTGAGGGCTTTATGATTTTAAATCTACAGAAAGAAGAAATGCACACTTATCTTTTTATTGTTGTTGTTCTTTTTAAATTTTTATTTTCATTAGTACATGCTCGCACCACATATTGATTACATGTACCATGGGGAGCTGGCGCATGGAACCCTTCCTACGTCCTCTTCTCTCACTCCCTGCATCTCTTACTGGGTCTTAATTTGATCAGTTTTTCTTTGGGTCCCAGAACTAGGTTAGCAAATATCAGATTCTTGTGCAATCCAGGTTCTTGGCACATTTTCCCTTCATATACACATACAAAAACACAGGCCAGCACAGGCAGAGAAGCTTAAATATTCACCAGAAGGGGCAGAGTAGATAAAGGTCTAAGATAGGTGCCTGCTGGTGATGGAAGAGGACAGCTCCATGCATCTTTCCCTCTAAGCGATCACCACTTCCCTGTTTCCCGGCCCCACCATTCCCTTCTGAGGGCCTACTCTCATATGCAGCAAGGATGTGGAGCTTTATGCACCTCTAACTCTTTTTGAAGAATCCTTTGAGGAATATGGACATTATCTGCAAACACCTGTATATGTACAAAGCATCCAAAGCTTTGTCTACTATTTTAGTTGTTCTATGGCTCAAAATATTCTGACCTAAGATCTATGCACGGCTCTCTTTCTACAATTCTCATGAATGTCATTGCCTTGTTCCTTCCCTGCCTGCTGTTCTCATCTCATTCTCTCCTGATTTCTACACTCTGGGTTTTGCCTGACAGCTCTGACCTTCAGCAGCCTGGATTTTCTACCATCTAATCGCAGTAGATGTACTTACTAAAATGAAACATAAATATCACCTCTAGACTTTATGGAAACATCTGTTTTTTCTAGTATTTGTGGTCTGCACAGCACATAACTTCCCTTGGGTGCCAGGTGATGGTAACTTTATACACTTAAACTTGCCTAATAAAGTGAAGTCACTCTAGGTTCACATTTTCTTGGTTTCATATCAAACCGTACCACTCTGTAGCCATGAAATATCCTAGATGAGTCTGAGTCCTCCTGTTGAAGAGGTAATAATGATGACTCTCACCCAGAGTTTTAGAAGTCTGTATAAAAGAGTTTAATGTAAGACCAGTAACAAGTGAGTACTTAAAGAATGATTCTTCATTGATATTGTCAAGTCTTCAATAAGCAAAATCAAATTGTACTGAGCCATAAAATAAATGGTTGAAAGAAATATTTATATCTACACATGAATACGAGAGCTCTGTACACATGTTCTTCATTGGAATGACCATTGTTTGTACCCAATTTCTCTAGCTTTTGTTTAAGAAATTGAATTAAAGTGACTCAGAACCCCTCTGCATTCCATGGAATTTCAGCTGTGATAGTCATAACTGAGATTCTTCCTAAATTTTGTTCTCTGTGTTCTCATACTAAGGTTTTGGAATCAATGCTATGTTGCCTTTTGAAAAACAATTGGGAAGATTTCTGTTTCTCTCTTTGCCTGAGAACAATTGAAATAGTATTGAAGTTTCTGTTCCTTGAAGGTTGAAAGAATTCACCTGCAAAGCCATCTGTGCCGGCACTGTTTGGAGGGAAAAGTCTTTCAAACTTTCTCAATATCATGCCTGTTTCCCCATTCAGAAGTCTTTTTGTATCTTCCAGGTTTAACTTTAGCAATTTGTATTTTCCTCAAAAGTTTGTTCATTTCAACTTTATTTGGGAAGAGTTTTATAAAACATGTAATGTTTTCATTACCCATTTTGTCTTAATGGTTCTTCCTTCCTAGTTCTTCTTAGGCAACCCACTTTTGTATTTCATCAAGCAGGGCCGGAATTACCTACTTACTGTTTCACCTGGTTTTTCAAATAAGTTTCAGATTCACTTACTATTTTAGCTGCTCTGCTATATGTTGAGAAACCTATATCTGCATTAATTTGATCATTTCCTTACATTTCTCAAAATTACTCTCCTTTATGCTAACTTTTTAGATGTATGTTTATATATTTGTATTCCTTTCTTTACTTACAATAATGTAAGTACTTGGCTGTTTTAATAGATAACATTATTAATATTATTTTACTATTATTATTATTTACACCAAAATATTAAATATTGTAAACTTTAAAGTGAAAATTCTTTGAAGAATGTTTTTTAAATTTAAAGTAATAGTGTCATTTGTTTTAAAACTCATTTCAATTTGTACTGTCTTCAATTAAAAAGAACACTTTGTACTATTCCAATTATGAAATTTATTTGGAATAATCAAACCATAAATATGTAAGATCAACCATGCTCTGTATTTTATTATTCATTTGTACTTTAGTAATCCTGGTCTGAGAGGTGAAATTTCCTAGTGCCTTGGAGTTTCTGTCACTTTCTTCCCAGTTTTCTGTAGGCTGAACTTTATATTTTTGAAGCTTAGGATTTTGCCATATAAAGATTCATGAAGTTTTATTTTGAAAAATATCTATCCGTCATGATATGATGCTTTTTTATCCCTCAGTCTATATGGAGTTGGAATCAAGTTTAGAAAGATCTACTGTTTTTATAATTTGGTGGACTCTCTTTAGGAAGAGTTTAAGGACCGAATTATGAATGTAAGTTTAGTGATGGGCTGTGAAATAAACCTGTGAAATGAGGGCCCCTGTTTCTTTACCTCTGCCAACCTAACAACAAGCCCATCTCTGCATGTATGATGACACTCTGACCGTCCACTCACCTATCAGATGTTTAACTGAGTACCTATTCCAAGTTGAGCGCTTTGCTCACTGCTGATATACTGAGACCTTGCAAAACTCCTTTGCTCTATTTTGGTGTTCAGCTTTGGGGTTCTGAGTCACATTTGCTCCTGTTCTTACTCTAAAGTGTGTAGGAAATCTCATCCAATGTTATAAATATCTGCATATTCTCTCTATGCCGAAACTTCCAATTTGTAATCTCTGGCTCAAATGTGTACACTTTGTCCTAATTACTCTCAAATTTCTATATCCCAAACAAAAGTTCCCAGTTGAATCTGAGACCTATATATTCTCCCTTTTTCTGGACATGTTCTCTGGGCTATCATAGGCAGGTCATAGTCAATGTATGCAAAGCCCACTTCAATCCATTTCTCCACTTTTAGTAATACCCCTATTATCTGATTGCCAAACACAGGCGTGGGCATTATCCTCATTTACCCCATGCCATGATGCGCCCACTTTCAACCGCCAAGCCTCTGTACAAGAGATACTCTTTGATTTGGGCAAACTCTGCTTCCAGGAGCAGACCCCAGGCTCCCACCTAAGGCTCCTCAACTTCCTTCTTTCACAGATTTCTGTTCCCATTGTTTCCCATTTCTTAGGCAAGGAAATGGCTATTTAATTCAAATATGGTTCTTTTTCTCTGCTGAAACATTTGAAAACTCCTCTTCGTCTTTAAGAAAAAAGCCTAACTCCACAGTGTGACATAATAGATCACCTTAATCTGATTGTTTTCTCAGAGAATTTTTTTTTTTACTAGTACCATGTGTTTTATTCTGTTTCTATGAGTCTTTTTCTTTCAATTTGTGCCTTTTAGCATAGGCTTGTGTTGTTTTAAATATCTTTGCTAGTGAGTGGGAAAGGTAACTTTTACTGACAAAAATGTTTAGGCAGTGATGTACTTAGTAGACCATCTGAAATTAAAATAATTGTAACATTTACCAATCTGATGGTACAGATATTAGCATATACCAATTTCAAGCCACCAACAAAACATTACTGAGCACATAGGTAGAAAAATATGTGCAAAATTGGTCCTGAAAAGCCTATGCAATCTGACTTTAGTTACTCTTTATACAAAAGGTTTATAAAACATCATTGAACTACAATTCTCTGATATCTAGATGAAGAACAAACTAATGTCTGTTGAGTTTACTTATGGAAAAGGAGCAGGCATTTTTCCTGTGCATTTCTAATAGCTTCCTGAATTTTATTATTTTATTTTGAAAAATAACCTGTTATTACATAATTATATTTACATTGTGAAGTATCTCTTCAAGTATTATTCCTGACATTGATATATAAACTTAAAACTTTGCTTTAACTCTGTACTTGAATGATTTGAATTCTCATTGCCCAAAGAATGAGAAGAACATTTGCACATGATCCGTCTTACACTGGTTTACCACTCAGAAACCCTACGATGTTGGGAAGGGAGATGGGTATTATTTATCTTTCATGTGCTTTGTGTTACAGTAGGAACAATATGAGCAGCAGGTCACTGTGACATTCTAAACTAGTTCACCACCCAGCCATTTTCCCATTGTGTGTTTTTATTGAAAAAATAAAAGTAAAAGCATTAGGGCATCCTAGCAATATAGAAACCAGTCTACAGAGATAGAAGGTTACCATCCTTCTTTGGTATGAATCAACGGACCAGCTGCTCTTAGAATGAAAGTTTTGTTTCAAGGCATGCAATTTATGCCTCTAATTGCTGAGTCACTTATGCTAAATCAAATTTTCATCTTGGAAATATTCCAAATGCTGACTGAATAGTTTTGATTTTAAACAGACTTGGGCATTGTCAAACAACTTCACACTCAAAAATGTTTCCTATAGCTGCGTAGGAAGCCAGTGTAATCAGTTTAAACTGAAATGACCTAGATATGTCCCTCAATGTCCCTATCAAATTGTTTATATAAACTTCAACAGTGTCTCTTTTTCTCTTATGTCTGATATTTATAGAACATGTGAGGACAATTTATCATTTCAGATGCAATCATTCTTTCTCATTAATATTAATCTTTATGATTGATTTCTAGTAGACTATTAGTAAGATACCAAGATTCTTAAGGGAGGAGCAATGTGATTTAGTGAGGAGGAAAGACAATTTTAAAGTCAGACATGTGGATAAATTTGTGCCTGTGCCACATTTCAGTTGTGTGGCTTTGAGCAAGATGATTTCTCTCTTTGATGCACAAAGAGATTAAAAAGGGATTTTAACATAGCAATGAAGGTAGTTACAAGGAGGCTATGGAATATATAAAACACCTATTCCAGTGCCTAAAATGCTTATCAATAAATGTGAGCTTATGTTTCTCTTTTTCATTTGCATTCTCCTTCATGATAGTTTAGTTGATTAATGACAGAACCATTATGAGCTGTATTTTATAAGGCTATGAAATGTCCCTTTGGAGCTTTGAGGAGCTAGGATCTGACAAATAATCCTAATCATGTAAAATGAACTGGTCATCACAAAAGAAAGTTCTCCTTGACCCATTCTTCCCATACATAAATACACTAGAATTGGGCCCTCTGTTAAGAAGCTCATTGGTTAATAATAACACATTTTCAGGTATCACTGCATAGTCAGCAAGCTGCTTAATTCCATTAAGTGCACATTCCTTATTAAAAAGGAGAAATTGTAGGCTTGGAGAGGTTAAGACATTTACTTGGGGTCACACAACTAGGAGGGTCAGAACTCTGACAGAAACCATGATTTATTGGCTCCAGCCCTGCAATTTGCTCTTGTAATCTGTAGTATCACTCTTTAGTTATTACATTTATGTAGGGCAATCTTAGTTTTGTATGCAGTTGGTTCCCAGAAAGTTCTGTCACTTCTTTACTACTAGCATCTGTATTGGGATGTTAGAATGGGCTCATTACACTGAGGATTGTTAGTCGAGGTCTGTTAAGTTTGCCTTGCTCTGCTGAAGCACTAAGCTAGAAGACGATTAGATTTGTTTCCTCCTGAAGAAAAGCCATCTTATTACCCCTTAGTGCTTATGTTTCCAGTAATTGTGGTGCAGGTGTGGTTACAAAACTAAATAAACACAAAAGAACGATAGCCACAAAATTTTAGGAGGTTCAAGAAGCTAAAAGCGTCAGCTTTCTAGTCTTACCCCTTGCCAGATTTCACCACAGAGGAGCAGCAGTTTGAATTATAAAAAAGTATAAAAAACCAGATCACTGGTTAAATTACTCTGATTATTTTTGTAAGGAAACAATTACACCTAATTTCAATCAGGGCTGAGGTTTGCTTCCCTACTGAAACTAAGGGAGCAGGTGAAAGTTCAAGATCTCATACTCCAGCTTCACAAAAGGCTCCTAAATATACCCTCAACACACTTCCTGCTGGTATTTTACTACTGTATTGATTTGTAACCCAGAAGGTCTTCATGAAGGTTTGCTGAAATAAAACTCTACCCTGGAGGTTTCTTCCTGTGTCTTTTGGAAGTATGCTGAGATGTATAAAATAGATTCAAGTGGGAAGTTACTGAACGACTGTCAATGTGCATTCTCAGCTCAGAATTTGGGGGCAAATAAGGGGCCTGGTTTCTGTGAGGAAGCTAGGTCTTATGAAACATTTTAAGTAATGTCATTTTAAGTATTTTTCAACCCAATGTTTTGTTAGACTTTTAAAAATACAAATTTTAATCCAATTCTTGAAATAATATTATTTGTTAATGTAACCAGATGCGAAAGGAAGAGGTGTTCTGAGGTTAAAGGAGAAAGAAACTTGCATACATTGGAAAATTCTTAGAAGAGAAAGGTTTCTAAAAGGTCCAGGACTACAAGAAAGTTTATAGAAGGCTTAAGTCAGACAGATTCTGACAGCCTGATGATGAAGCATGGGACAGAGCAACTCGAGAAAATACAGAAAACAGAGGCGTGTTCAGGTTTACACTAGAGATAGCTATTCCTGAATAAGAGAGCATCAGAGGATTAAGATTATACTCTATGCGGCAAGATTACAAGCTCAAGGACAGCTTGAGCAATTTAGCATGCCCCATCTCAAGAGAATTTTTAAACACTGGGGCTGTACTGAGTGGCAAAGTGCTTGCCTAGTATGCTAAGGGTCCTGGCATGTAGTCACCGAAACAAAACAAACAAACCAAGTATCCAAAGTGTCAAGCAGCTGGTACAGGAAGAAAGATGGAGACACAACAAGCTACACACTGGGAAACAGATGGTGACCCCTATAGCTTTATTTGTTTATTCTTATTAATTTGTTAATTTATTATACTACTTACTCTTTATCATCTATTATTTTTAAGTTTTACTTTACTGTCATTTTATGTATTTATTTTACTTAGTTATTCATGAAGTAGATCTTGTTTAGGAAGCTGAGCGTAAGTATGGTAAACAGGATGAGGACCCAACAAAGAGCGAGTACAGTTGGAAACCTCTGCCACGTGCTGGGAGAGACAAAGACAGGACAGTGGGAGAGGCAGTCTAGGCAGGGATCTGTGTGTGACTAGGTGGGGACAGCAGGATGGAGCAATCTCCAGTCGTGATTGTGACATCGGCGGAGAAAGGTAAGATCCTTCAGAAATCCTGAAGGGCTTTCAACAGCAGAAAAGCCTACATACGGCATTGGAGGTTTTGAACTTGAAGTTGGGGTTAAAACTCCAACTTCTATCTACTAAGATTAGAATGGTGAGCCAGAAGGAAAGCCTGAGTCACAGAGGGAACGAGGGCAGTGAGAGGACACAGTCCAGTCTGAGGAGTCTGCAATCTCTGAAAGGGTGTAAGAACAGTAGATTGAATATCTACCTCATACATTTTAGGACTCAAACTCCTGTGCTTCTCAGGCTCTAGGGAGTTTCATAAGAAATTTGAAATTTGGATGTTTACTTCTTGAAGATTTTGATAAGGTCTCACATCATGGAGTTTTTAGTTTAAAGTGACATATCTGAGGACAAAGCAGGGGAGAAGCATACTGATTTGGAACATGGACTCTTGAGGCTGGATGGTTGCCATTCATGATGGTTATGATTGTTGTTACGGTTTATATCTAGATGTCCCCCAAGACCCTTATGTGTTCATAACTCTTGGCAAGTCTTTAATTTTCCGAAGGTCAATTTGATGTTTAGAATTCGTGTCACCCAATAATGGTATTATTCATGAGTCTTCTGTATCTTAGTCCCCTCATCATACTCTAGATTTTTTCAGTATTTAAATAATTTTACTATAGAATCAAATCATAGCAAATAGATGTACTATACTTTATTTCTCCATTCTCTTGTTGAATTTAACTTTTGGTCATTGTGAACAAAACTTCCAGATACTGTGCCATTGTTTTCTGACCTGACATTGTTCCTGATGAAAATTACTCTAGATATTTAAATATCACCCCCATTTAGTATTCTTAGCCCATCATTATTCTGTCACACACAAGTCTAATTGGTGCTGTGAAAGGATTTTACAGATGTGACTCAAGTCCACTGGTTTTAAAATATGAGCATTATTAAGTAGATTTAACTCAATCTGATGAGAGCTATCAGAGTTTTCACAAGCTAGCAGAGAAGAGGAAGTCAGAGAGACCTGAAGCACTAGAAGATTCAATACACCATTGCCACCTTAAAAACGGACAAATGTCATGAAGAGCAATTCAGACAGCCCCTAGAAGCCAAGAGCAGACTCCAGCTAACAGGCAGCAATGAAAACATGATTTCAGTCTGCGAGAAACTGAGTTCTTCTGATTACAAGGATGCACCTGAGAAAGTATAATCAAGCCCCAGATGCCAGCTATCACCTTCTCTCCAGCCTAAGGAGTCAGTCCTGCCAGGCACTGTAGTCTGATCCACAGAACTGAGAGTTAGTAGATGAGAATATTTTTAAACTCCTAAATTCTTGGCAGTAGGTTTCATAACAAAGTAAATGTAATACATCATCTCAAACTTTGCCATTTTCTATTGCATGGAAGCGTTTTATTCTTCTGAGCAGGTACAGCCATCCTATACCAAGTTTACCCTGGTTCACAAAGAGAGCTTCACTGGACTCCCATCAAATCGTCCTGAGCAACACAAAGCTCAGTGCCTGCCTTGGCACCTGCCCACCACATTTCAGCAATACGAGTGATGAGAGTTTGTTGAATCACACCATTACCTCCACTCATTGCGTTTTAATGTCCTGGGACATACCTTAAAAATCTGATTTCTTCTAGATACAAGTAATGTTTGAATGGGAGTATTTGAGCACACATATGTGCTTTCATAGTAGTTTCTGAGTGCTTAATTTACTTGAATTAAATAGAGCAACTCTTTCTGTCCTATGGTTCTGACAGTATTTTTCCTAATCCTGAAGTCATCTTTGCTTTAAGATGCCATTTTCAAGCTTTAATTTCTCCTTTCATTTTTGATTAAAGTTTCCATCACCTATTGACTCTGCAAACTGCTTTGAAAGCACAGATGAGAGAAAAGGTTCCTTACTTTCCAATCCGCTCCCAGGGTGGTCATGCATTTTCTCAGGCAGCGTGGCCCCTGCCTGGAGATCTCTTCTCACAGCCCTGCACAGAATGCAGACACTGATGTCAAATGAACCACATGTTCTTAAAAGCAGCTGCCTTCTCTGCGTTCCCAGTGGTGCTGGTCATGTTCTTTGGATCCCAGTAAAACCTCTGACTTTCCTTTCACCACATTACCCTCCCTACTGCGTGAAATATGCCAAAGTGATAAATAGATAGTGAGAAGTCTAACAATGCATTTTATAGAACTCTAACTTGTCTTTGGCTTGTCGAGGAAGGAGGTTAAATTAGATAAGATCTAAGACCTGGCACCACTCTACGCTGTTCATAAACTCATATAAAACTGAAGCACAAAGAAGCCTTAGAAATTATCATATCTAACACCTTCTTTTAAAAATGTGAAAAAAAGGAAAAAATATCTCTGTCTATTCATCCAAAAAGCTGTTAAGTTTCCACGGTTGTATGTATGATTTTCCTGTTTGGAGAGGAGAAAGTTAAGGTTTGAGTATGAATAAATAATTTCATAAGTTCTATTCCATAAAACTTGTTATATTATTTCATATTCTAATTAACAGGCAATCATATTTTTCCTTCACAAAATGAAACACAATTTTCTTATTTTAATTTGAAGTTAACAAAGTCGTCACTCAATGCTTCTTCTAGTGAGTGCTTCATTTCTTTTCTCTATGCTTCTGTTTATTTAAAGCTTCATTAAACAAGAACCCTTATGAGCCAAAAACAGATGGACGTAAACGCCTGCTTTGCAAAAACGCGGTCCTGAGTTCGATCCCCGGTACCAAAAAAAAAAAACAGATGGACCAAACCTAGAAATAAGTTCAGCAAGAATAAAATAAAGTGTACCGTCTGTGTGACTATTCACCTGCTCTTTTTCAACATGAGTGATAATCTTGGCTCTGAGAGTCCTATGGGCTCCACTCATCCCTAGATACCTAGCACACAAAAGCAGCAATGTCAGGGCCTCTAGCCTTAGTTGTTTCCACATTTATATTCACCTGCTATGACTAGAGGTGCTCCTTGACCTAGCAATGAAAACCAAATTATGAAACTGAAGACTCAGTGAAATGCTAATCCTTAATTATAGCATTTAAGGAATAGATCAGATATTGAAAGATTATGCAATTTTACAGTTTTTGATGTGTCTGTTACCAAAAAAAATTCATTTTGTATAATACCGTATACTCTATAAATAACTTGCCTACATAGCCAATTCTTTAGCATTTTTCTTCTTTATATTAACTCAGTAAGATTAACAGGAATGCTATTGTTATAAATTTACAGTTCAGAATATGAAAGTCAGGGGAATGACTTGCCTAGAGTCATGTAGGTAGTATTAGGTGTAAGCTAAGACTAAAAACTCACGGTTCTGCTTCTTACCTTGGTGCTAGGTCATGGTGTTATGTTCATACAGACACACCACAGAATCACTTGGTTCATCTCCATAATTATAACATATAATCCAAATTAATGTGAATCTTTGAACATTCATCACGTATGATTTTAACCTGAAATGAGTACTATTTTATGCCAATGATAAAATCCAAATGAAAGTTACGTGTCAGTTCAAATTGAAACCCTATTTCAGTTACAGATGAAGGCTTCTTAGGAAGGTTCTGTTTTGTGTCTGAAGAATGTTGGACAATGCAATTGATTTGTGCTCAGTGCAGGAAAAAGGATTGATATTTGTATGAGTTTAAATGCTTTAAAATTTTATAATAAATTCTCTATAATCTTAAGTAAGATTTGACAACTTTCTCTTTCCGAATTCAGAATTCACATTGAGACATTCTCTAATCTTTCTCAAATATTTTATTTTGTCTTTTTAGAATGGTAGATTAACCACCCTCTAATGTGGGAAAGTGAAGTCAGAGTTTCCCAATATGATTCTACTTGACAACAGCAAAGTCTCAGGTGAACATTTGGATTAAAAATAGATCCCACAATATCTCTTTGCAATATCTTTTCTATAATGCTGTGATTGGCAAATTTAAATAGTTAACTAAATTTAAACAAATAAGACTTCCAAGTGCCACAGAAATCTCAAATTTTAAATATCTAAACTTCTACTCTCTGTCCCCCTTCTGATACCTCTGTCACCCCCTTTTGAAGTTCAGTGGTACTAGCTCCAAGAGGTTTTTTTCTCTGTGTATTCTATGGGTTATACCAAGAGTCATTTATGAATAAGATCTTTCTCATAAATGATGCTGAATATCACAGGTGTAGGAATATGACAGAAGGATTTAAACATTCTTCTGTAGTCAACTAGAGACCCTTGCCAGGCTGATTCCCCACTGGTATCTACAAAAGCAGTAGTTGTCAAAAGTTTTAGTTTCAGATGACTAAAGTTTAGGCAAGAAACTGGTATTGGAGAAACATTCAGAATGTTGCAGATATGGTAAAAGAATGTTCACATACAAATCTTCATGGATATATATAACTAAACTTTACAGATGGGAAAATAATGATTCACAAACTGTAATTTTCTAGTTACAGAGCTACTAAATGTTTAGAATGATAATTTAAATCCACTACAACAGGTTCCAATAATGACAGCCATTTTTAACTTCAATTCTTGTCAATAACCCTCATGGTTTACCAGTGGCTCCCACATGGCTGGTCATTATTTAGGAGCCTGAGAAACCTTACAGGTCAATAAACGTTTTCGTTGTTGCAATTATATAAGTACCACGATAGAGACAGCTCTCATTACTGGCACAAAGGATAAAGGACTCTTTTAGGGGACTTGGGTAAAAACCACAAGAGATAATTGAATTGGCAAAGTCAAAGCCTTCAAACTATGCTCCCAAATGTTTCTGTAATTCTGTCTTTCAGTACCAGAGACAGGAGCTAAAACCCTGCATTCAGACATATACAGAATACTGGGTTCTCTACAGAGCCACTTAAGTATCCTGAGAGAAGACATGCCAAAGAACCCCATTTTTCTTCACATTTTTACTCATGTGTCCATCTGTGTTCCTGAAATCTGCCATGGGACACCAAATGTCTCACCAAATTTTGTAAATGACTACTGGTATTTGGTTCAATGGAAAGTGTGCATGATACAAATGACAGATTTTCATCCTCTTTAAGGCTGAATAGGGTATTGTGCATTTGTACCACGTTTATTTCATTTATTAGTTGATAAGCATCATGTGACAACATGGACAGAACTGATGGTCATGATGCTAAATTAGATAAGATAGGTGCAGAAAGACAAATGTCACATGATCTCACTCATATATGAAATCTAAGAAAGTTAAGCTCATGGAATTTGAGAGTAGAAGAGGCAAAGAAAGGTGAGAAGCAGCAAAGAATGGATGAGATTGATTAAAAGGTATTAAATTATAGTCAGGCAGGAGAAAAAATTTCTACTATTCTACTGCACAGTAGATAACTGTAGAAAATATACCATATATATTTCTAAAAAGCTAGAAGGATTATGAATACTTTTTCATAAAACATAAATAATTGAGATTATAGATATGTTAACCCTAAGTTGAATATTATATGAAGTGTATATTTATTGAACTATCACATGAAATGTCATACTGTATGTCAGCTTATTACATATTAGGTATCAGCTTAAATTTTAAAAATAAAAATTAATAAAAAGACTTCCATGAGAAATAACATTTCCATGCTTCTAGACACAAGAGGAATTTAGTTCCCAGTATCAATTTAATCCCGCAGCTTTAATTAAGGCCCTTCTAGTCTATTGATTTATGCTGTATGAAGATTTACCTGAGAGGCAGAAGATCATAAGCTAAATAAACAATAGTAAGCAGGCTGTCAAGAGGATCAGAGAAAGATTCAGGCCTGACACAATCAATGTGCTAAGACAGAAGCAGAACTGCAAGGGGCAGGGTGCGCTTGCTGGCTCCCCCAGGGCTCTTGCTCGCGTGTGAACACCCCCGTCTGCTTGCCCTTCTGGCTTCATGCGTTACTGATAGAGATCAGACCTGGGCTGTCTTCACATGTCACTAATGGAGATCAGACATGTCTGTCCCTGAAAGGAGTATGATGGCCCAGTAGCGGGAGGCCTTCCCTGGGAAGACCGTGATAAAGCTTCTACAAATAGCCGTGTCTATCAAGAATTGGTCTTTCTTTTACTCCAGGTTTTCTGTGATTGCTATTTTTCAACCCTGTTCTCTGAACTTCTAGTACCACCACCAACCCACGGTGAAGGGCATGGGGGAGCTCTTCAGGAATCTGCTCTTGGTCACGTGGGAATAGTGCACTCTCAATGTGTATTTGTTTCTATAATGTCACTGAATTAGGGTGATAGTAGATTTTTAAACTGACACACTGCTCCAGGTCTTGCAGAGGATGAGGAAACCTACTTCATGAATAAAAGAATGCTAAAGAAATAATAACATTCAAGGTACCCTCATTTCAAGGCCCTGCACAAAGGCCCTAAAACCCTGAACTTGCAGAAGCACCCACCTTTGAGCAAGCACTCGGCCACACTGTGCTGTGCACATTTGGGTCGTGATAGTGCTCAGTGTCATGGCCAGTGTGCCTAAAACTCACTTGCTGGAAAACATTCTGAGGAATAAACTAGTCATCACTGAGGATGCAGAGCCCTCCGGTTTAGAAAAAGTAAAAGCGCAGGAACTGATGACCTGTTTATGTAATTAATAGAGGAGAGAAGAGGGCGAAGGAGGAGAGAAGGAACAGGAGAGGCAGGGAGTGGGGCCTATTCGTTGAGCAGCTGCCAAGCAGAGTATAAATAGCTTTCATGCATTAGCTTATTTAGCACTCATAGCAAGCCTGTCAACGGTGCGCTAACTTCAGGTGAAACACCCAGACTTGAGGTTAAGTCATTGGCCCAGCGTCACTCTTGAACTGAGGGGTTTTTATGCTGAAGCATGTGCTCATCACCATTTTCAGAAGAAAAAAGAAAGGGGGAACGTGAGGCATACTTACACATTTTAAGCACCTAATATATTCTGAAAGATTTTTATCTGTAACAGAACCTTGAAGACAATACTGGTACAACCATGTAAAATGTAAAAGAAAATAAATTCAAATCTCCTTTCTTCCCCGCCACCTAATTGTCTAGTTCCCCTCTTTCCTCTGGAGGAACCATTGGTAGAAATTTCTTGCATGTCTGTCCTCACAGAATAGTATAATACTTATATTATTCATTCTCAATAAATATCAGTGTCATTCTCTCAGTGGCCAAGTCAGAAAATTATGGCGTCTTTATCTCCTCAGCATCTCACCCCTACACACCTGCCGCAAGCTGCGATTGTCGCCTACCTGGACTGGCAGAATAGCCTCCTAGCTGATATTGTAGTGTTCACTCTTAAACTTCTAATCCATTATTCACTCTATAACCAGGGATAACTTTTCAAAAGGCAGGTTTTTGCATTGTTGTCACTTGTTCAAAATATTTAAATGTTCTGTTTGGCTTGAGGATAGCACCACTCATAGGACCTTTATGTCATGATCTTGCACAGATCTCCAGCTCAGTTTTGCATGGAGCTCCTCATTGTTCTGGCTCTGTTTCAGCCCACTAGTTTTCTTGGAATTCTATATGTGCTCTATGATCCATCACACTGTGCAGTGATTCTACTTGATATCTCACCCTCCTGAAATGTTTTCTGAGTAACTCCTGTGCTTCCTTCAGATTCTGACTATGCAGCACTCCTTCTGTGAAGACCACTTAGTTAACCTGGATTCAAAAACTTCACAGAATGAAATGAGTCTTCGTAAAGTGGTTGAAACTGTGATAAAGTTTTGTAACAATTTAACCCCACTCAGAATCTATTTCTTCCCTTTTGAAGTGAGTAAAGAACTTATTTTGCAAAGTTCTTCAGAATGAAGAAGCATAGAGAAAGCTTTGTTCTTTTGAGTACAAAGCAGATGCTCAGTGTTTATTGGCTTGTTTTCATTCTTTCATTTCCTCGATTGTAACTAGGAATCATAAGATTATCTCAGGATCAACAAACTATGACCGGTGAAGCAAATCCACACTGTGGCCAGATAATGTGCTAGGAAAGATATTTTAAAAATATGCTTCTAAAGGATTGTAAAGAATTAGAAAAGAGAGAGTTGGAAAGGAAGAAAAAGCACAGGAGAAAAAGAAGAAGAAAAAGAAAGAGAGAAGAGGAAACCGAAAAGAGATGAAGCGAGCAAGGGTGAGGAGAAAGGCAGAAGGAGGAACACAGGGAAAGGAGAAAGGAGAGGAGGGAAAGGGAGACTCTTGTGGTTCCACAGCGCCTTAGATAGTCACTGTGTAGTCAGCCAAAACAGATTTGCCTGCCAAAGGCTACATAAAATCCTTAAAATAAAAATAATGCTACCTTTGTTTTATACCTTTCACTAAATTATTCCTTTTCTCCCCTCTCACAATATTAAGCAAGCCAAGGCAAAAGACCAGAATTTGAGATACATGAAATGAAGATATGGGGGTTATTACTAATTTTTACAAATTTCTGATGTACTGACAGACTAAACTATGGAACAGATGAAATTACACTTTTGTTCATGACACATCAGTGTTGCTCTCACCTCAGAGAACACACAGACTCTACTCCTCAGTTACGCTGGGCTGGGTTACAGTGAAGTTTCTCCGAACTCTGAACAAACTGTCAGAGCCCCACAGTGCTCATTCCCTAGTTCTGCTACTTCCTGGTTATGGAAACGTCAACTTTCTGTTTCTTCATCTACACAAAATTCTACCCTTTCAGAGCTCAAGTTTAAGTCCTCCATAGAACCAAATTTTTGGCAGCTTCTCTATAGCCATAATTAATGATGAACAAGTTTGAAACAGCACATGCTGAGCATATGGGTATTTCAGAGACATATCAACATCATTACCAGGAAAAATGAGATGTCGCTCAGTGTGTGCATAGCTGTTTTCAGATCCAACCCAAATGAAAATTAATATGCCTTCCACTGGTACAATATGGGTGAAATATTGTACAATCTGCCTAAAAGCAGCAGTATATTGACTTGCTATATAATAAAGAATATTAAGTTGGAAATATTGTGTTCTTTCTACACTTCTTAGATACAGACATTCCCACATGCCTGGGTTGGTACAGGTAGCAAGGACATGAACCAAAGAATTTTACTAAGTTTTCCTTTTCAAATAACTTTTGATTTATGGAAAGATAATTTAAAAGAAGTTTATTAAAGATTTATCACATGCTAATTAACAAGCCAGACTGGGGGAGTATCAACACTCAGTTTGTTTTTGTTTAGTTTTTGAAGTGTTGGGGATTACACCTAGGGACCTGTGCGTGCTAGGCCACCTAGGTACCATGGAGCTACACTTCAGCCCAACATAAACTTGCATGTTCTCACATGACAGTGGAACATTGAGAAGAAGCTGCCTTGTGTCCTTACATTTACATGATGTTCCTGTCCTGAATCATTCGATCTAAAGAAAAGGAAATTACCTGTCTTCATAGACCTTCTGCTTGTCAATCACACATCAAATGCTGTATCATTTTGCCTTCATTTTATTGAGGTCTTACTGGGTCAAATGCAGAACCCAAAATTCACAAAGACAGATAATTGACCTAAAGTCACAGGAGAAAAGCAAAAACTTCCACTGATGAGAAGATCATAAGCCTTCAGGAATAAAATAAATTTTTCATGGGAAGTTTCATGAATGCATGAGTAGGAGCATTAGGATGGAAGTAGCGGTGTATTTATGAGTTATCACTTGGAGCACAAGGTTCTGTATCTCTAGCAAAGTACCTGCATACTCCCAGTACAGGTGATCTTTCTACACTCTCAATGCTTGGGAGAGTGCATTGGGCTTATCAAATAAAAGTCAACAGCAGGAAATAGGCTTGGTGGTACATTCCTGTAATTCAGCACTCCAGGAAACTGAGGCAGGAGAGTCCCAAGTTTGCTCAGCCTGGTCAACTTAGCACAGTGAAAACTAAAGGGCTGATAACATGAGTCAGCGTGAAGGCCTCCAGTTCAGTCCCCAGGGCTGGAGGAAAAAAGAAAGAACAACAGGAAGACTGAAACCATTGTGATGCCCCAGATAAAAATCAGCCGGAAGAGCTAGCAGGGATCCTCACTTGGTGGCTCCTTTTAAAAAGGCTGTCAAGTCAGAGAGTTAGAAAAACACGTGTATGTCCTTTGTTTCTGACAAAAGAAACCCAAGTGACGGGAGACAGACTAAGGGCTGACACTGAACTTTAAGTCAGTCTTCTCTCTGCCTATCTGTTGTATATAGGCACCGGTTTATTCTAGTAATAGACTATAAATGCAAAATAATCAATGAATAGATGAATAAAAAATATGCCTTAATGAATGAAAAAAATGAAAACTCTCCCAAAACTGCAATCAGCAAGTCAAATTATTCATGGGTTTCTAGGTCGAGTGAGGTACAATGATGATACCCAGCCTTCAAGTTCAGAAAGCTTCATTTGCAG
This sequence comes from Hydrochoerus hydrochaeris, assembly GCA_004027455.1. NCBI lineage: Eukaryota > Metazoa > Chordata > Mammalia > Rodentia > Hydrochaeridae > Hydrochoerus > Hydrochoerus hydrochaeris. The sequence goes on from PVLA01002444.1 coordinate 213,991, forward strand.
GTAAGCTTCCTACCAGGCTCTGGGAAGGGGCGCGGTAACGTGTGCACAAGGCCCTAGGTGCTATCAAACTGACAAAAGGGAAGAACTTTAAACCACAGTTGGTTAAAACAGCTATCTCTGCTCGTGAAGCGAAGTGATATTAGCGTGGTCCTGCGCATGTTTAGATCAGCTAAGGCAGCAGCTGTACTACGTACACCTTTAGTTCACGCCCGGTAGGACATATTTATTTGTCTCACAGTGCTTATATTATTGCTGAACAAAGGTCGGAACCATTTATAAGAATATTCTTTCTACCCACTGTGCTAACTCGACGGCATCAGGACGCACAGGGCTTCAGGCAAAAGAGTACTAAATATGTGTCCCAAAGCTCCTGGGAGCAGCGCTGTCTGTGAAATGAAGGAACAACAGGCTTGAAATGGGCGCAGTCAGCAGGTAAACTGTGGGGATATCTTCTGACTAAGAGACTTGGGAATCTGTAAGCAGAGAATTTCTTCTCGTTAACCCCAAGTCAAAATGAAAAATTTCTCCTGTCAGGAATATGTTTGATAATGAATACTAAAGAATTATAAATGTACTTTTTATTTGTGAGTTTCATGCAACATAGAATGTACCAAACCAAATCCCTGTGTTTATGGTGGAAGCATGTGGCAGAACAATAGGTACCGGGCACGTAACTGAGTCTAACTTTACCTTCCTTATATGCCTGCTGGGTCTTAGCAACATGTATATAAACAATACAGTACGCAGAATGACCTGTGAAAGCCATGTGAAGACTCAAAGGTTCTAACGACAAATCTCCTACACTATCTTATTACTATGTTAGTGAATATCACATGAGAGTTATTGGGTTATAAAATTGTGGATCACAATACAGTATGAAAAATGTTTAACATATTTGTAATTATACTTCAATTTCAAAATAATTTTATGTAATTTTACAGAACGTTGCACATACATATTTAAAACTACATCCCTACATACAGATATAATTAATAAAATCATTAATTAAAATTGATAAGTAGTCAAATTTCAACATTTTGTGATATTTTTCAGGGATGTCAAATAAATAATTTGCATAATTCTTCAAAGTAAATATACATGTGTATACCTAATTTTGTATTTAAAACATTTGAGAGGCGCACAGACAAATTCTGTAAACAGCAAACCCTGGAAAGCCTAAATACAGCCCTGAGCTCAAAGGAGTAAGCTTTTCATCAACAGTACCCTTTGATTTTTATTTTTCTTTTTTTTTTCATTTAATTTTGTGCAGTGGTTCCTTTTGCCTCTAGTGACAGGTGACTCAGAGTTTATTTGTAGCTGAAGGCAAAACCGTATGGTGGGAGCACAGAGTCTGACCGGCAATGGAGCGCTGGGAGGGTGTTACGCTGTCCTTTGACCCTCTCTGAATTTGTCTCCCCATCCATCTGGCCCAGGAAATCATTGCTGAAAACATTCCGGAAGTATAAAGCAAATAGCTGCAGTCCTGGCTGGTCTCTTCCTCTATCTGTTCTGTTTCACTTTCCCCACAATATTCATCTACAGACTTTTCCACATTTGCTGACTCATGTCATGATGACAGGTGATCCCTAGCAAAGGCCATTGGGTCAAGGGCTGCATTTATTAATAACAGGTTCCTGTCACAGCTGGCTGGATTACTCCTGAGCCTGAGAAAGAGAACAGCTCCCAGAATGAATCAAGGGAATGTGTAGAGGACCTTATAGAGCTTCTTTCTGTGCATGCTCATGCCATGCAAGTGTCATCGGCAGGAAGTGTGCCATTTTCACCTACCTAGTCTCTGCTAACAGTTCACATAGTGTCATCTTAAAAAACAGCAGAGAAGTGAAATACCTCCTCCAACATTTCCCTCAAGCAGATATAGCGCCGTGCTGTTCTTCTGCCTATTTCTCTGTTCAGCAGCATCTATGGCACAGCTGAAGTTACTGTCAGAGCCCCAAGTGTACACTCAGATCCGCTGAATGGAGTCGGGGCAGTACTGGTTTGGTTTTGATGCTGTGTGGAAACTGCTAGCTAACTCCACTCACAATTGCATCCATCACATCATGGCTGGTAGAAGAATAAGACAACAGCACTCTTATCTGGAAGAAAATTCCAGATGGATGTACAACCTCTCACTTGCCCTATCAGTAGTCACTTGAGGCCAACTAACTAGAAAAATAAAAATCATCAGTAAACACTATCACATAAGGACACAGTGCTAGATAGAAATACAAAATAGATAGAAACAGAATATGAGGTATATATCCAGAGTGTATAACCCAAGTCTAAAATACAGATAACTAATAATCTCAAAGCAGTGTGTGGAATGTTACCAAATGTGCACTGTGGAGAACCAGAGAAGAAAGCAACCGCATAACTCACAGTGCTTTAGTTAGCAGAAAGCACTGAAGTGTTTAGAATGATGAATGAAGTTCACCAGGCAGACAGGGAGGAGGGGTATTCTGCAAAAGGACAATTACAACGTGAGAAAATGGATTGGGAAGGGGCCACAGTGTATTCCAACACATTCAAGGAATTTGGTGTGAAAAAGGCAGATGGTGAAACTAGGGAATCTTGCTGAGGGGAAAGGCTGGGACTACCTCCTACAGAGCTTTTAATAATGAAGACATTATTAAAAGCATCTCCTATGTATTCAGTTCATAAATTTGACAACCAACTGTTTTTTCTGTTTCCCATTTTAAACATATAAGGCAGTTAGTGCCCTTACCTTTACCCAAATTTTATTCCAGAAATTATTCTGTATTCTTCAATCTAATGATCCCCTTCAGTTCTACCTGGCAATATTTCTTTACTGGAGCACCCAAAGAAATTGATCTAGCCTTCAATTAAATGAGGAAATTGAAGGGACAGGAAGGTAATTAGAGGGCAGTTCAGGTGAAATAAGGTGGGTAGGATTGCTCTTTCAGACTGAGTTTCGATTTCAGTGTTACTTAATTAACTCCATAGAGTTTTAGTTTCTATTCTTGTCCAAATGTAATACTCCCCACAAATCGACAGAAATAGAAGAAAATAAGATTTCTAGATGTATAAAAGACATAGACTAGGAATGTGGGCAAATTCTGTGAGATCATGATTACTATTTTGGGGCTCAGCCACCACTGTCCTAGAACTAATTTTGTAATTATGTCAGTATCAGCACCACTGTACACTTCCTGTAGCAAGATTGGCAGATAATTCAGGTGGGTCTGTGGTGTGTTAATAAAAGAAATATTTTTGACCAACATTTATGAGTGCATACATCCCAATGAGTATTACCTCCAGAAAAACAGTTGCTGTGAAAGATAACTTTAAAAATTATCTGTAGTCCAATAATGGTTGTACTGTCAAATGTGATGGTAACTTTTTCTGTCCTTTTGTTGATAATTGTTTGCTTCTAGAGCCTAAGAATCTTATTGCAGGACAAAAGAAATGAAAAATCTCTCATTCTTATCCTGTCAGTGAGAATGGGTCAGTTTTGCTCCCTAGAAGAGCTACATCTGAAGATATATATATATATATATATATATATATATATATATATATATATATATATTCCTAACCCCAAGCTTCCTTTCTCCCAGCCCTCTGGCCCTATCAGTCTCACAGTGCTTGCTTTTAACTTCCTCTCCCCCTTTCTCTTCTACAGCAGTCAACTTTGTCACTCCTTAGTCAAAAACATTGTGAATCATTTTATGTATTTTTTGCCAGTACCCTGCAATCTCAATCTCACTCTCTGTCTCTGTCTGTCTCTTTCTTATACACACATGCACACACAATCACACACACACACACACACACACTTAATAGCACCAACTTTACAAGTCTCCACCTTTGGATAAACCTGATTTTCCATTGTCTCTATTACTTTTCTCTCACTGCTGAGACAAAATACCTGACTCCCAAGGTTAAAGGAGGAAAAGTTTATTTAGCTCACAGCTTGTAGATGTTTCAGTCCATAACCAGCTTGCTCCAAGGCACAGTAACACTTGGTAGACAGCAACAGTTCATGGTGGTGAAAGACAGCAAAAGCAACTTTCTATCTTTCTATCCCTTATATTGTATGCAGGATACCTGCTCTAGGGTGGGTAGCAGTCATATTCTTAATCCCAGCGATGGACGGAAAATCAATCACAAAGTCTAGATTCAGCTGCCACTAAAAAGCCCACCCTTCATGACAGCATGAGGGTTTAGGAGGATATCTTGAAACAAACCTTGACATCCATTTTTCCCTCCCTCTTTTCCTAAGCTACCAGGTGGAACCATAACCTTTGCCTCCAAGTTGGGAAAGAAGAGTTGATGATTGTGGAAGGGTTTATTATGTGGATCATAACACTACATGGCAGCATCCTACCATGGAATCTGTTCAAAATTCTAACCAGTGGCAATCTCAGTGGAACCAGCTACAGGGAGCTATGCAACAGTTCATCCAGTGATACCTCTACTCAGCTTCAATGTTAACTGAAGAAAATTACCCATATAAACACTTACCACCAGGCTGGGAAAAAAGAGTAGATTCAACAGGCAGGGTGTACTTTGTGAATATAATACAAAGTATATTCTTCTTGGGGAAGACCCAAGAAGTCAAGGTTTGCAGAGCTAAGAACCCTTGCCAGAAGGCTGGGAAATTAGGTGTACTCAGGAAGGTGTTAGGTACTTTGTTGATCATAACTCAAGAACCACAATATTCAAAGATCCCAGCAAAGGGAAGTCACCTGTAACTAAGGGTGGTCCACAGATTGCTTATGAGTGTAGCTTTAGGTGGAAAGTTGCTCCCTTTCATTACTTTTGCCAGTGTGATCCACTACCCAGTCATGTAAAGGTCAGTGTGCCCTGGAAGACATATTTGAGGATTCTTTCCAAGAGATAATGGCATTAAAACCCTATGACTTGAGGAGGCAATTATATGTAATATTTAGAGAAGAAGGACTTCATTATGGTGGCCTGGCAATAGTTTATGTTGCTTTCACATGAAGTTTTGAACCCAATGTATTGCTTATTTGAGTACACAGCTAAAAACAACTATTGTCTACAGATTAATCCAGCATCAACCATTAATCCAAGCCATCTTTCATACTTCTGTTAACACTGGTCGCTCTATTGCAATGGCACTATTTCATGCAATGTTTATTGATACTGGTTTCACTTTACCATTCTACAAGTGCATGCTAAGTAAGAAAACTTGCTATTTAAAGGACTTGGAATCCATTGATACTGAATTTTATAACTCCCTTATCTGGATAAGAGACAATAATATTGAAGAATGTGGCTTAAAAATATATTTCTCTGTTGACATGGAGACTTGGGTTAAGGTTACATCACATGACCTGACATGGAGACTTGGGATAATGTTACGTCACATGACCTGACGTTAGGAGGTTCTAATATCCTGGTGACTGAGGAGAATAAAGATGAATATATTGGTTTAATGACAGAATGGCATTTTTCTTGAGGAGGATAAGAACAGACCAAAGCTTTCCATGACATTGTTAATGTTAATGACATTGTTCCCCTTCAGAGGCTACAATACTTTGATGAAAAAGAACTGGAGGTTATGCTGTGTGGCATTCAGGAGGTTGACTTAGCAGTTTGGCAAAGAAACAACACTTATGACACTACACAAGAAACAGCAGACAAATGATTTGGTTTTGGCAATTTGTGAAAGAGACAGACAATGAGATGAGAATGTGACTATTGCAGTTTGCCACTTGAACCTGCTGCTTACCTCTTGGAGGATTTGCTGAGCTCATGGGAAGTAATGAACCTCAGAAATTTTGTATTGAAAAAGTTGGCAAAGACACTTTGTTACCAAGAAGCCATACATGTTTTAATTTCTTGAATCAACCACCATGTAAGAATTATGAACAACTAAAAGTAAAACTTCTTTTTGCAATAGAAAAGACACATGGATTTGGACTAGAATGAACGTGGCTTCTTGTCTTAGAGGAGCATTTGAATTTATTCTAGCCAAGAAAAATTGTGCATAGTGTAAATAAGCTTTTCATTCTGTACAGTGAATTGTCTTAACCTCTCAAAGCATAAACATTTTCTGTTCTTCCACAGAAATATGTAAAACAGTTCATCATTTTCTACTTTATTTATTGTTCCCTTGATATGATGATGAGGAAAAAGATCATCTTTGAAGCAAGATGATCTTTATTAAAAATAAATATATAATTATAAAAGCATGTATGATAGTGGCTCTAGTGTTATAGAGCTTGAGGTGTATTAAATATGACAGCTGTTCACTCACAAAGACCTGAATTTGCTCTACCTTGTCTTGATGATCCAGGGGATACGCGCAAATTGCTCCATGTTCTTCTCCTTCATGTAACATGTCTAAAGGTTGTCTAGCTGCATAGCTATTCAGGAAGGTGATAAGGGCTTAGGCCAAATCTTGGGTGTATTAAAAGATGCTGCTGGCTTTTCTGAAGACAGGTACTTGAACTAGCCAGCTTATTTTAAATAAAAACAATAGTGAAAAAAAAGAAAACTCATCTTTTTAGTTCCTAGATCTCCAATTATTAAGACGGTGAATTAAAACTTGGCCACCCCAAATTTGTCCCCTGCCTTGTATCTGTGTATTGTCTAATATGAATTCTAGAAGCCCATTCTGTTATCCCTTATCCCAGGGGATATTTTAGTAGACACTACTGTATTTTAGTAAGTCCCTACTGTATTAACAAATCACTTTGGGTATCTATAAACTTTCTAGAAGATTAGAATACTGAATAAAGCTGAGCTTTCAAACTGAGAATGATAACTTATAATTCTTATTCTAAATCAAACAGCTTCTTTTTATTATATTATCAGTATCAATACAGTCTGTGTTCTGTGCACAACAATCTTAAGATCTAGGCCATCCACATGGTAATGCTACATGGATCTGTGACATTTTATAACATTTTAAGTGACTTAGAACTTAGGATAAATGTCACTAGGTTATTGGAAGAATAAATGGATGACCTTTAAATATGATCATTAAATAGTTCTTTTCTTGTCCAAGCATGACTCTCTGCCCTTCTACACAAACTCCAGATGTTAGACTTCTCTGAACCTGACCATTCTAATTAGCAGAGGACAATCTTATTTTGACTATCTCGTGTTCAGAGTTAGAGGAGTTCCCTATTAAGAATTGCTCTCTGCAGTGAGGCTCGACTGCTGTCATCCATTCAGCATGCAATTTTCATCCTTTTGAGAGAAAACCTAGGTGGGTTGATAATAGATGCATTAAGAGTTTTATTTACTATGTTAAATACATGTTTTAAAATTGGTCGCGTGTTTCTTTTTACTTTTAATACATCGAAGAATGCATGTTCCATGTTCTCATTTTACTGGACACTGTTGTTCAATGTTGCAAATGGAACCACAATTCAGAGACTTCTTAAATGCTCTCTTTATAGGAAGAATATTTATTATTTTAAATTATCTGTAAACTACTGAGACATTTGCATTGTATATGATTGTTCTCGTAGAGGTTAAATAGTTGCTCAGAAATTTGTCCCTCGAGCAGTAAGTCGTGTGGTGAATAAACTAACTTAAAAATAACCTTGTAAACTAAGTTGAATCACTTCAAGAATTTCAATATTAGCAAAATAAAGAAGACTGAGATCATAGTCAGCTCCCTTATTAATAATATCCATAATAGCAATTACATAATCGCAATGCCATCTGTTGGGTAATAACAGTGGGATATAATATAGAAAAAATCAGCAAAAAAGAATACTTTTCCCTTCTAGGTTACCAATAGGACTTGTGCTTGTCTGTGTGAATGCACAGGGGTGTTGTGTGTGCTGTGTGAGGAGAGTTAACATTTTCTTTGTTAACCTATGGCTTCAGCTCTGGCCTAAAAAATAACCCAGAAGATTTTGAAAATGAGAAGGACATGCTTACTAGTTGGAGTAAGTAGATAACGAAAAGGAAGGAAATGAAGGATTGAAGGAAAGAAACATTCAAACAAATGTCTTCAGCTTTGAAGAAAAACAGAACTTCAACTAGATGTCAAGAAAAGCCTTAATCTCTGAAAAACTTTGCTTTTAAGGAAGGTGTTTTACTTCAAAACAATTTCTCAGAAATGTTTCATTCACAGTTGTGAATGGAAAGATCCACAGTAGGAAAGAAAAAGAGTAGAAATGAGAATAGGTCAGGAAGTTCCATCTCCTTGTCTATTTCACACACTGGGTTAGCAACACCAAGAGACAGGCACTGTGGTTACTGAGCGCCTCTGCCGGGCCAGCTGGGTCTCAGGCACGGAGTGCACACACCGTCTCCAGTTCTAAACTCACTGTGCAAACATTGCCCATCTCCCACTGGAAGAAACTGACACCAAGCTAAATTAGGATTAAATACACAACTTAAATCGGTAAGAAACAGAAGGAAAATGTAAGTCAAAGTCCACCCCAATCCAAAGTTCCCTATTCCTCTGAAAAGATGCATCTATGTCTTCACCTTACTACCTCAAGTGTATACTACACAGGAGAATTAAAACCAGGACCAAATGCTTCATTAGGACCACGCTGTTAGAACTAGAAGTTCTGACAACACAGTAATGCCTTTGAACTGAATCACCCCCTACATGGGCCCAGTGCTGTCAATATAGTAGCCACCAACCACGTAGAAAACTGATCAGACTCTGAAAACCTAGTGTGGAAATAAGAATTCAGTGTCCTGAATTAATTTCATACTAATTACATGTGAATATATTATGCCTGCATATTTGAGCTTAAAAAGAAGTATATAACTTTTCTTAAGTTTCGTTTTACTTTTTTAATAGGGCTAGAACATTTAAAATTACTTCTGGCTTTATGTTATATTTCTGCTGGATTCACTGCTCTGGATCACGCAAAAAACACTATCAGCAGCCATACACCTTCATTGTTGATACATAATCTCCAGAGAAATGGAATTTTCTCACATCATGGTGGGGAAAAATGTGTCACTCACACCCCCTTAATAGGCTGGGCACTCATCCTACAGCTGAGGTCAGTGTTGTCTACAAATAAAGTGACCCCTTCTCTGGAAAACCTGTCCCCTTGTTGACTAAGCTATTTGGCCAAAGAAGTTTTTCCTCAGAACCCTACCAGAAAAAAGCAACCAATCACCAATGATTGGTGTAGTGGTCAAAAGATCATTCTGTTTATCTCAAAGGCAGACAAGTACATAGTATTATTTACAATCCGAAGATCCACTTAGAACAGGACAAGTACAGATAATACCTCAGAGTATTTTGTCTCTTTCCCTACCTTACCTGCACACCTCTTTTCCTTAGGATCACAGGAGTGCTTCTTGGTTGTGGGTGGGCTTCTGTTTTGTCTTTGGACAATGCCCTCAGTAAAGCACAGGTCCCTAATTCTTGTGTCAACTTTGCCTGGAGAGAACCCAGCCTAAGCATTCATGAGACCTAGGCTTTGAAGTCACTTTCCACAGGTCAAGTGTTATACTTGTATTAGCATTAATAAAAAAAGTTACAGCACTTCATAAGCAATTACAAGTGGCTTCAAGGACACAACATTGACGCTTTTATTTATACCTGATTTTAATATAAAGAACATGTTTAGTGGTGACTATTAGCTTCCATTCTGGCTTCAAAGAAATGAGGAAAAAATATTAAAGCTACAAATATTTCCCTGGGATTTCTATTATATTTCCTACCTATATTATTGAATTAGAGAAGCAAAGACCTTGAAAAATTCAAACTAGGACTCACTAAGGAAGAAAACAAAAAGGGTTAGTATTCTGTACAGTTAGAACAAAGCTAGGCACTTTGAAACCTTTCTTTTTTTAACATTGATCCTGTTTTCAAATGAGGAAACCAATGTATGCAGAAGTTCTTTAACTTGCCCTGGGTCAACCATCTAACCAATCCCAGAACCTGATACACATATCAGGTCACATCATACTCTACCAGTAATTTTCAAACCCATTTACCTCTATATTAATTAGTTTCCATATCCAATCTATAAAGTTCCAGTTATTTTGGGTCTTTTTAAATAAAAATGAATTTTAATACCATAAAGTAAAGAGTGAAATCCAAATCATCCAGCCACTTTAGTTGCTTATTGTGCCCTTTATTAGAACGCTGTTCTTTCCACACTGTTTTATAGAGATTTTTTAAATTAGTACATGTTTGTAGTATATAAAGATCATATTCCTCATAGGGGGTTGGTATGTACATAACACATCTTAATTATTTTTAAGCAACTTTCCCTCCTGTCTCTCCCCTCCCTCAATCTATTGGTCCCCTTCCATTTTGCAAAAGATCTATCTCTTTTGTGAGCTAGATCTTTTGCTATTTTTTATGTTTTGGATTTCTCATATAAGATACTTAAGTTTGCACGTCCAATTTATTTCGCTTAACATTTTTTCCTAAAAATGACTCAAATTTATCCCTCTTTACCACGGCATATTATTCTGTTGTGTATAAAAACCACATTTTCTTTGTCCATTCATCTTTTGATGGACAAATAGACTGTTTACCAGATTTACCTATTGTGAGTTTTGTTGATATAAACAAAGTTATGCATGTATCCCTGTAATGTGATGTCTTTAATCTTTCAGGAAGATACCTAGATGGGAAATACCTGATAAAATGGAGTTTTGAGTTTTCATTCTTATTTGGATATTGGACTTTCTTGAAGGATTTTTCTGTGTTGATTGAGATGTTTGTATGATTTTTGTCCTTGCTTCTATTATGTAATGAATTACATTTGTTGATTTGTGTAGATTGAACCATCCCTGCATCACTGGGATGAATCCTACTGGTCATGAGGTATGACCTTTTTGATGATTTGTTGCATTCTGTATGTCAATATCTTTGAAGACTTCTGCATCTATGTTTACTAAAAACCTTTGCCTATAATTCTCTTTTGCTCAGGTCCTTGTCTGGTTTTGGAATCAGGTTAATGCTAGTTTCCAGTAATGACTGTGGGAATTCTCATTCCCTTTTTATTTTTTAAGAGTTTGCTCTTGTGGTAAAGTTTTTACAGAATTCAGCAGTGAATCCAACAGAACCGAGGCTTTTCTTAGTTGGTGGGTTTTTTTTATTATCTTTTAAATCTCGTTGCCTGATATTGGGTTATTCAGGGTTTTTATATCTTTTTGGTGTTTGGTAGTTCACATGTATCTAGGAATCTATCAATTTTTTCTGAATTCTCCATTTTATAAGATTATAAGTGCTCTTATATTCTTATAAGAGTATGAGAGTATAAGAGTGTAAGTAGTATAATCTTCTGGATCTCAGAAGAGTCCTTTGTGATTTCACCTTTTTCATTTCTAATTGAGTTGATTTAGGTCTTTACAAGTGGCAAGACTGTCTTTGGTAAGACTGGCTTACTTTTGGTAAGACTGGCTTTGTCTATTTTATCTTGTCTTTCAATTTATTGATCTTTGTATTGTTTTCTAATCTCAATTTCATTAATGTGTTCTCTGATCTTTATAATTTTCTTCATTTTCCTAGCTTTGGATTTCAGTTGTTGTTGTCTTCCTAGGATCTAAGAGAAATATTAATTTGGTTATTACAGAACTCATTGTTTTTCTGACGTGGACACTCACACCTATAAACTTCTCTCAAGACTGCTTTCATTGTGTCCCACAGGTTATATTATGTTGTACTGGCTTTATTATTTGATTCTAGGCACTAATTTTTTCCTTGATTTCTTTTATGACACATTGATTATGCCAAAAGCAATTTTTAATTTCTGTGTTTTAGCATAAGTTCTGTGGTTCTTTTGCCACTGATTTCTAATTTAGTTATACTATGATAATATATATGGGGGATATTTTTTTTGGATTTACATAAGCATGTTTTATGCACTATCATGCGGTCTATTTTTGGATAAATTCCCACGTGCTGCTGTGAAAAATTTGTATTCAGTTGTTGAATAGGTCGGTATCTATTAAATCCATTTGCTCAAATGTTTGATTAAATTCTGACATATTTTATTGTTTTTTAAATTTAATTGGTCTATTTGTGACAGTGTAGAATTGAAGATACCCATTATATTTGTGTCAGTGTGTATCTGATTTATTTTACACTTTGAATTGTTTGTTTTGTGAAGTTGGGTGCACCAGTGTTTGGTGCATATATGTCTATAACTGTTATCTGCTCCTGTTGAATTGTTCTCTAAACTAATATCTAACAGACCTTCTTTGCCTGTTCTGAACAGTTTTGCCTTGAATTCACTTTTTCTGAAATTAGGATAGCTACTTATCCTTTTTTTCAGGTTCTTGTTGCATGGGATCTTGTTTCCAATCCTTTGATTTTTAATCTGTGAAGTTCTTTATGAATTAAATGTGTTTCTTGTGTACAGCATATTTTTGGATTTTGTTTCATTATCCACTCTGCCAATCTGAGTTTTTTGCTTGGGGAATTGGAACCCCATTTACGTTGAGATTTAATACTGGGCATGGCTGAAAAAGTACTGATTTATTTCTTGTCAATTTCTTTGCATTATTTTCCTGTTAATGACTTCTTTTCTTTGTCTCTCTCTCTCTTCCTCTCTCTCTTTTCCTCTCTTTATCTTCTCCTTTACTATTTATCTGCTCATCTGTCTAGTACATTCATTTTATTAGATTTTGGAGGTGAATTTTGCCTCTTCCTAGGAGATCCTTGAGAATTTGTACTGCTGGTTTGGTGGTCATGAGGTGCTATTTCTCAAGGAAGAATCTGATTTCTCAAGAAATTCTGAGGGGAATTTTTGCACGATATATAAATCTGGGTTGCAAGTTGTTATCTTTTAGAGCTGGAAACACTTTAAGTTGTGTTGGTCTTTAAGGTTTGTTTTGAGAATTATGCTGTAATTCTAACTGGTCTCCTTTATGAGTGATTAATTGTTTTTCTCTAGCAGTTTTTCAAGATCTCTCTCTGTGTTGACTTATGGGATTTTGACCATGATGTGATGTGGAAAATATATTTGGAAGTTTTTCTGCCTATTTCTAAGACAGGTTTTTTTTTTATGTCCTTTGTGCCATTGTCTGATTTTTTAACTTATTTCAACCAATCTTAATCTTCCTTGTCTCATTTAGCAGCCATTACATCCATTTTTCATGTTTTCTTATTGTTTTTAAGGTATGTCTAAGTAATTGATCTTTGAAAGCATCTCTGTCTTCTAATGCTACTATTTTGCCTTCACACTGCTGATGTCCATACTTTCAATGTAAGTTTAATATCCTGGATTTCTGTTAGGAACATTTTCATTGACTAATTTCTTAATAAACTGGTTGTTCATGTTTCATACACTTTTGTTTAGCTCAGCTAGCTTTTCATTAGTATCGTCTGTAAACTATCTATTCATTTTGTTGGCTACATTCAGGTTGTCAGGTTATATCTCCTGTGATCCCACCAACTACTTTACTAATCCATTTTTTTTAATCTTCTCTTCTATCCATTCTAATAATTCAACTGCGTGGCTTTTGTTTTCTTCCTCCTCAAAGTCCCATGGAATAGCTTTGGAGAAGTTGGGAGTTTGGAGAAGCATTTTATTGCTTTGTTTTCTCATATTTATAGTTTTTTCTTTGCTTTGCTTTGCTTTGCTTTGTGCTTAAGTTTGTGGAAGAAAGATTTCGCTGCTAACATGGAGATAGCTTTGGTCTGCTTTTTAGTGATGTACACAGGCCATGACTAATTATAACCTCTTGCCTCTGTCCCAAGATCCAGCTACCTCTGTTAATTTGGGAGGCAACAGTGCAATGGGATTATCCAAGCACTAGTTCTTGGGGAATGAGTTGAACTATTGTTAATATCACAAAGGTAATACAGGTATTGGCATACAGAAAAGCCTATTAATAGCAACAACTATGCCACCCTAGCAATATCAAGTAAATCAACAAAGGTAATATCCAAGAAAAACTGGATGTTGATATACATTAAGAATAATTTATCACACTACACCTTAAAAAAATGTATCAGTAGAGCATAAACACTAAGACCAACCAAATATGGGCATTGAGCAAATACCTACTAATTGTGACAACTATAACTCTGCTAATAATAAAACAGAATTCAACATTAGTAACATAGTGTAAACTAAAGGTTAATAAAGCTTAATGGTTAAACTATTAAAGCTATAAGAGATCAGAAATTTGAGATTACAAAAAGAAAATTTTGAAAAATTAAACAACAGGAGATGAAAAGAAGGAGAGGAAATTGAGATAAACAGTCCTTGCTTCGGGGGAGCTGGGTTCCCTTTTCGATGAAGAAAGTCCAGATTTTGTTTGTATTCTTTTCTCTACATTTTATTCATTTTTCTCCACATTATTTTCTCTGTAGTGATCTGTCTCTCCAACTTCTCTTTAGCTCTTTAGCTTCTTAACTGTTCCTTCCTCATTCTCAGCTATCTGCTCTGCCCTTCTCCAGGTTTTCACTTCCCAGTCTGGGTGCTAAATCTTGGCAAAGCCAAATTTGGTAGCTAATCAACACCCAGTCATTGTCTACACCCATTCAGGGAAATCTTATGATCATTTATCTACTTTGTGAATGTTGATTTTTTTTAAATCTACATAACATTAAGAAGTCAATTAGCATTACACAATGCTGAACACAAATGAACATGAAGGGATACACATGGCATTAGAATCATGGCCCCTCTCCATCCACTTATTATTTATAGTAGAATGGTTTAAATTCTTTCTTATGGGTTCTAGATGGCATAGTGCTTTTATGATTTTCTTTCTTTGAGGTCACAGCTGACCTCTGGCACTTACGTCTTCCTACTTTATAGACCCTTTTCTACCTTCTAGTGTTTCCCAGGGAGGTCAGCATTCAGTTATCCTTCTGCAGTCCCCTATTTGATTTCAGCCTTTATTACCTGAGTTCTGTTCACTGGGATCAATGCTTCAGTGCTTTTGCTGTGTAAGAACCCCTAAGACCTGATTAATTCAGCTGCACTGGTCTCCATCCTAACCCCTAATTTTTGCAATTTAACAGGTGTCTGAGGTAGCGGTCTTAACTGATGGTTCACTTTAACCTTTTTGCTTTATTCTGATTTTTGAATCAGAGTTCAGAGAGGTCAGGCTTTCATAAAAATGTTATTGACATAAACAGCTAACTCCTCTCTTCCATCATCTTCCAGCTTTCCATAGATTTATACCAGATTACATTATGACTCCCTTCTTTCACTAGACTTGCCACTGTCAAACTTCACATTGCTTATCCTCAGTTCACATGGGTAACCCTGTCCCTGTTCATATGCTCTTATAGATCATGTGATGGGAAAGATAGCATGAGCCCAGACTATCCAGCCAAGCACCAGTATTACTTTCTCACACAACCAGTTTCTTTAATATATTACACAACTTCTCCAAACTTTGATCTTTTCTTGCCTAAAATAGGATGCTGGCTGCAGAAAGCAGTTGGCAGACAGTTATCTGTTCACAGATATAGTTCAGTTTAGAATCTTTTTCTTCCAGGATTGCACACACATTTCCCTTCTTTTTTATTTGTTTTTTTTTTAGCTTTCCTAGGTACAATTGACAAATAAAATTGTATAAATTTAAGGTACATATACATGATTTTTATACACATATATTTTGTGAAAAGACTACCAAAATAAATTTACTGAACACTCTAATCACTTCACCTAATTTCCTACATGTGGTGTGTGCATGTGTGTGTAAGAAATTTAGAATCTATTCTCTTAGCAAAACTCAAGTGTGCAATATTGCTACTTTCCTAACTTCTGTTCTACCTTTTGAGTGTGTGACAATACAAATGCATGATACTCATCACTGGATTAGACTACCAATAAGTTTACAACTGGCTGTGATTTTGGGAAGTGAAGCCTGGTTGGAACAAGTGTGTTACTGTAGACTTGGTCTGAAAGAAAATACATCTCTCATTTTCCCTTGATGCCTCTATGCTTCCCCCAGCCACACCATGAGCAATTTCTCCTCTGTCATGTCCCTCTGCCTTACAGGAGGTTGACTATGGATTAAACCTCTACTAACTTTGAGCCAAAATAAAGCTTTCCTCTTCAGAACTGTGGGTGTGGGGTATGGTGTCACAGTAATGAGAACATAACTAAGACACATCCATCTCCGATCTTACAAATGACAGAATACGTATCTGCATTCTCCAGAAACTAGTGATAAATAGAAAAGTTTAACACTCTTTCTTTTGAGATTTTCAAACCTTTGTACAACTTCTGGCACCTTTAAAATGTTCTAGTCTTTTTTTTTTTTTGTCAGTGGTTCCCGGGGTCAAACTCATGACCTCGTGCTTGCCAGGAAGGCACTTATGCCATTGAGCTAAATCCCCAGTCCCTTAAAATGTTCTAGGCTTACCAAATTAATTTCTGATTAACAAGCAAAATATAGAAATTTAACTAGCTAAAGCTATAATTAGCCTAAGTTTCAAAACTATTTTCTAATGTTTTGCTGCCCATCCCTTAGGTCACTTGTTTATGGTGGGCAAACAATCTATTTGCTGTGTGATTTCACCATCTTTGTTCCTGTCTATTGATTATGCATAGTGCGCAAATTGTATCGCCAGAGGTCTCTTACAGACACTGTAATTAGCACTCTGGTGTGCCTTTTGGGGATCCTTGCAGGATAATTATCACTCTAATACACACTTCTGTACCAGTATTCTTTCTTCAGGTATGTATTTTAGAAAGCTAATTCCTCCGTTGAAGATCCTCCTCAATTAGCCCCATAAATGCAAAATTATATCCGAAATTTTTATAACCCTAAGTACTATCCATATAATGGGAATGAACAAACAGAACAGCTAAATTTTCTAATTTTTCATGGCCATTAACCTACTTCATCAGACAATTATCCATTCCTCATTATAGTTCCTACTATTGAACTCATTGTAACTAAGGCTATTTCCTGTGCCACAGCCTAGGTCTGTTGGGGTTAAATCTCCATAGATTCCTGAAAAATGTCTCTGAATGAAAATATCTCTTCTGCAGGAAAAATTAAACAAATATTGATCCAGATTGTTTTGCAGCTAAATGACCTGATGTTGTGACTCTTCAAAAGTTTGAGAAAGTGATGAATTTCACATTTAGGCCCATCTTCATCCTTGCTGAAAATAAATGCAAAACTCATTTTATTTCACCTTTTTTAATTAAGAGGAACATTTCCCAGAGGATTAACTCCTTTAAAATTTTAATAGAATCACTGAGCTCTTGCAATGCTTTCCCATGGTACAGTTTCATAATTGTTATGTTGCTTTATCTCTTGTAATTGTGAGATTACAGTGTGCATACATACTAGGAGGTTAAATGGGCTGAAACATGATTTTTAAAAGTAGGTTAATGAATAGAGTTTATGGCCCAGCTGTCTCTTTTAACCTGCCTGTATATGTTCATGACTTCTTATCTCTGAGATTTATCACTTTCCTTTGAAAAATTACAGTGGACTTGGAACAACAAACCTACACCTGAAATAGGGCCAAAGTAACCCTCTTCTCTTTATGAATGAAGCTCTGGGATCCAGATTCTGTTAGTCATTGTGCAAATCTGACAGTAAGGTCAATTTTTCTGATAGCATACAGTTGAAATGAGATTCTGTTCTGAATAGAAAATCTGGGAGGCTCTGTAACCTATTGCCCAAGTATAAGACAGCTCACCTGGATTACCTGAAGATTTCTGCTTTCTCTCAGATGATGTTCACACTGTCCTTGTATGACTGGACTGTTCCACGTTATGCATGGGAATAAACATATTTGGGCTTCTAAGTATGAGGGGCTGCATTTTGCTTTGAAAGTTAAAAACATAACCAATCTCCAGTAAAATAATGACATTTAATTAGGAAAAAAATGATACCCCAGAGGAAGAGAGTGATGACCTGAAATGTCTGGAAGACACTTTAAGAGAACAGAAATAAGCTAATGGTTGTGTCACTGATAAGCATCTGAAGAGATCCCCGAGGTGGATATGGGCACCTCAACTCACCTTATCAAGGGCACAGGTTGCAGTTTCACTAACTTCTGCCACAGACAAAAGAATTTTCAGTATGCATCAATAAGAATTTTCAGTATGCATCAATAAGAAGCATAATGAGATTTATTAGGAAGAATTTGAAAACTACATATTTAAAGAAAGAGAATGTGGGCCCTTCAGGAGGGAGAGAGAAGCATTGTAATCTCAGCTGAGCTGGGCATATTTATGGGGATTTGAAGGAGGAAATCTGTGGAATTTGTGAGTCTCTGGGAAAAGGCAATTCAGTTTACAGCTAAAAGGCTTTGATCTCTACAGGGGAAAAAGGATGGCCTATCCCCAAAGAAAAGGGCCATTTTATAAGTGAAAGGGATGAGCTACTCACAGAAAGAAAAGGTCCATTCGCAGGTGGACGGGAGAGGCCAGGGTCTATTTGTAGGTAATAAGGAAGGGCCCAAGCTCGCTGTTTCCTTAAGGGCCATGAGCAGTTTTGCCTGGATTTGTGTCCGGAAGCTGCAGTTTGTACTAAAAGTAAAGTTTTAAAATTACAATTTCCTGTCTTCTTTATGTCTATTTTTATTTCTTTTATCCTATCTCAGGGGGATGTTGCTTTGAGGTAATTTTTGTTCATTACTTAGAGTCCTACAGAAATGGAACAAGTGGCTTAATTAGTGAGTTTGTCACTACCCAAAGTATTCAAGCACAGACCAGATGCCATCTTGCAGAAGATTTTCTCAGCCATTGAGACATTTTGTCCTAGAGCTATTCTAACATTGAATATTTACAGTCTGGTAGCATGCTGAAGACTAGTGTTGAGAAGGGCAAGGTACTATAGTTACTCAAAATCTAAACAAAGAACCTAAGGCTTGATTACACCATTTCAAATATTGATTTTTCTTCTTGTAGTGATCAAGGCAATTGAGGTTGCAAGCCTCAACTTTCTTAACTGATTTTTTTTTTTTTTTTGTACCAGGGATCAAACTCACAACTGTGTGCCTACGAGGCAGGTGCTTATGCCGCTGAGCCAAATCTCCAGCCCAGTCTGTTTGCTTTTTGTATAAGAAGTCTGCAATGAGAACTACTTAGTAGTTGAAACACAAAATTTTAAAAATACATAGTTTGCCTTTTAATAGAGGCCTTTTATTTTTGTTCTGGGAATAGAACTCAGAACCTTGCACTTGCCAGGCAGGTGCTGTGTCACTGAGTTACATTCCTGGCCCCTAAAGACCTAACTTTCTAATTGCAACCCTATTCATCACAGAATGGTATATTACCCACTTCACGTAATATGTCAGTATTGTTGATAAATCTCTTGAAAATATTCTATATGTTGGCAATATTTGCTTGTTTCTCTTTCCCATCTCTTCAAAATCAGTTTAATCTAAAATACATTTTTTAAAAGTTTCAGAAGAGCTACTTTGGACTCTCCTTTGTGTTTTAATTGACAAATGGCATAACAACAAATGCTTCAACACATAAAGAAAAACTGTATGATCTGGAGTATACATAAAACTAGTTTTATATACAAACAGTTCACTGGTTGTCATCTAACCAACTCTGAACTGCCCCTTCATGTCCAGTATTGTCCTGCTAATCCATCAGTGATTCTACTCTCCAAATAACCATCACTCAATTTACTATCTTCCTTAACGTATTAGTTATTTCAAGGATTTCAAGTGAGATCATTCTGCCCAGCTATATGTCTCTGCTGAGGACTGGATTACCCTAAGCAGGATCTAGTACTAAGGAATTGACTAAATAGATAATAACAACCTAAAAATAGATCATAATGGACCATTCACATCTTTCCAGTGTAATTTTAGAAGCTACAATGACATTGACAATCTTTGCCCACAGGAAATTTACAAAATTAGTAGAAATTAGGCTTTAGAATACAAATTTTGTGTCTTTAGAACGAATTTGGAGGACACTAGTTCCCTGCAACCTTAAACATTAAATGCACTGTCTTAGTGAGGAGCTACGAGAAGCACCAGGAACTAAGCACTGCAAAGATGTCAGATTCAGGTCTCCCACTGAGGACCCCAGTGAGGACTGTTGAGGGAAGATGCTTCTCTTCTTTTGATTTTTTAATTTCTAAATACATTTAGCTGAATTAATCTTCATTAAGTATATGTTAATGTAATTTTGTATAAAATATTTTAAATAATTTAATAGAGTAGCTCAAGTAATTACTTCCTTAATACCAACAATAAAGCAATATGTCAATATTCACATATTAGTATTTCACTAATTTCCCTTTGATTTTTCCCATTTTTGTGTATCAACATGTCTTCAAAGAACCTTTTCAAAAAAATGAAAGAAGAGGTAATACTTCTTTAATAATTTTATGACTAAATTACTGACCTGATAAAAATAAGAGGAAAAACATAAGACAATTTTTCTATTAATGGAAGTGTAAAGATTCTCAGCTAAATGTTCGTAAATAATTTTACATCATTACAAATCAGAGTTCATCCCAGAACCACAGTTTTTTTACATATTAAAATCAATGTAAAGAACCATATGGACATAATAAAGGGCAAAAACTGCGATCTTCTTAGACATTGGGCAAAAAGCATTTACATATTGCAATACCTACTCATGATAAAGAACATAAAACAAAATGGGAGTGAAAGTGAATTCTCTCTATATCATATAGGCCACCTATGAAAAAAAAAATATAGCACTGCACTTAAAAATGAAAGAGTGCATGTATTTCCCCGGAGATCTGGAACAAGAAACATGTCCTTACTTGCCACCTCTATTCAACATGGCATAAAAGGTTCCATCCAGGACAAACAGACATCAAGGGACAAGGCATGAAAGGCACCCAGATCAGAAATGAGAAGTAAAATCACATGACCTTATATATGAAAATGCTAAGAAATACTGAAACAAAAAGTAATTATACCTGGGTGTCATGGCACACACCTGTAATCCCAGAACTTGGGAGGCTGAGATAGGAGAACTGTCACAAGTTCAAGACTAGCCTGTGCTACAAAGAGAGCTCAAGGCCAGCCTGAACTGCATAATGAGACACTGTATCAAAAAAAAAAAAAGCAATTAGAGTTAATAAATGGGCTGAGTGAGGTTGAAAAATTGGTCAGTATATTATTTTTTCCTAGCAAAAACAATGTGAAAATAACCATTCCATTTGCCATTGCAAGATAAAAATAAAATACTTAGAAATAAATTTAACAAAGGAAGTATACAATTTACACAATAAAAACTACTGAAAAATGCTAAAAAGAATTAAAAGAGGCCTAAGTAGATAGGACTACATGCCATATTCATTTGTGCAGTGGCAATGCAGTGGTCCCCAAATTGACCTACAGGTTCAATGTAATTCCTACTAAAATTCCAACTTTGTTTTTTGCAGAAATTGACAATCTGATTTTAAAACTCATGTGAAATTGTAAGAAATTCAGATCAGCAAAAGAATTCTAATAAACAATAAATTTGAGGAATTCATACATTTCAGCTTCAAAACTTAATTGCAGAGTAACAGTAATCAAAATAGTGTGGTAATGGCATAATGATACACATATAGATAACTGAATAGAATGAGTCCTGAAATAAGATTTGGTGTTTATGGACAATTGCTTTTTAATAAGGGCACCCAAACAATGGGTGAAAGAGTGGTCTTTATAAAAATGGTGCTACAGCTGAATTTCTAAGTTTGAAACTGTTCTTCTGTCTCCCAACAGATGCAGAAAATAACTCAAAATGAATCACACATTTACTGTAAGAATAAGATTGTAAACTCTTAGAAAAAATGTAATAAATCATAATCTTCAGTTAGGTGGTGGCTTCTTAAATATGATACATAAAGCAACAAAAGAAAAATAGATGAACTGGACATATTTAAAATGAAAAGTGTACTTTAAAGAACTACAAGAAGTGATAGGCTGCCCACATTATGGGAGAAAATTCTTGCAAATGTTGCATATCTGATGAGAGGTTATATCCAGACTACATAATAGACTCATGCAATTTGATGACAAAAAAGTCAAACAATTCAATTACAAATAAACAAAAGGACTTAAATAGCCTTTTCTCCAAGTTTACACAGAATTCAAAGAAGCATATGAAAGAATGTTCAAAATCATTAGTCAGTAGAGAAATGCAAGCAAAAAACCCACAAAATGTCATTGTACACCCAATAGGCTGGTTAAAATAAAGGCAAATAATAAAAAATGTTGGATAGGGGCCAGGGATTTAGCTCATTGTTATAAGTGCCTGTGAGGGAAGTGCAAGGTTGGGAGTTCAATCCCTGATACACCCCCCAACAAAAAATGTTGAAGAAGGAACAAGGCCTGCACTGCCACGAGGTGAGTTCCAGCTTGCCGGCGCTGGCATGGGAAAAGTTTGGGACCATTGCTTCTGGTGGCTGGGTTCCCCCCCAACCCCCCCAGGATACTGGACTAAGCTCCAGAGATTCCTTGGGCTTGAGTGGGCAATGCCCAGTCACTTTCATTCAACCAGGGGAGCCAGGCCTGCCACGCCAAGGGGAGCCAAGGCCACGTGAGTCCCAGGAGAGGAGAACACAAGAGGTGATTTCCAACACACCCAGAAAAAGCTTTGGAACATCACTGGAAATGCAGAAATATAGGAAATTGACAAAACCAAAGACCAAAATGCAATCTCAAACCTCCAGCCTATCCCAATAAAGCCTAAGAGCCATATACATAGAAGAAAATACTAATCATACACCTGAAATGCCCAAAATGATATCAACTGAAATAAAGAAGCAAGTACAGGAAGCTATGAAGGAACTCAAATCAGATATAATCTCTCAGGTAAAAGAAGAAATGATAAAAGTAGTGTAACAAATACTGAATTCATCTATAGAAGACACAGCTAAAAAAAAAAATAGAGCGACAAAGGAAAAAGATAAAATCCCTGAATGAACAGTATAAGAAACAGAATACATGAAGCAGATTCAAAGAGACATACAGGAAATCAAAACTTATATTGAAAGTTGCTGAAACTACCTCAATGAAACTGAAGATAGAATCACAGACCTCAAAGATAAGACTGCAGCTACTGAACAGGAAAGGAAAGATCTTCTAAAAATAATAAGGAATCAGGAAATAACAATTCAACAGTGGAAAGATGATGCAAAGAAAAACAACATAAGATTAATAGGGATAAATGTAAAAGAAGTGGACAACACGAATGATATCAAGAGGCTATTTACAGAAGTAGTAGCTGAAAACTTCCCAAACATGAGAATGGAAACTGACATATAGATTAGTGAGGCATATAGAACTCCAAATAGCAATAACCAAAATAAAACAATACTCAGACATATAATAATCAACATCCCAGAAATCCAACATAAGAACAGAATATTAAAAGCTATCAGAGAGAAAAGACAGATCATCTATAAAGGAAAACCTATCAGAATCACCCCAGACTTCTCAACACAAAAAATGAAGTCAAGAAGAGGATGGAGTGAAGTATTTCAGATCCTAAAGGAAAATGACTTCCAACTCAGACAGATGTACCCTGCAAAACTGGCCTTCAAAACAGATGGAGAAATAAGATACTTCCATGACAAAGAACAGCTGAAGAACTTCATGATCACCAAACCAAGCCTACAAAGAATACTAAAAAACATTCTAGATAAACACAGGAAAAAACTACTAAGAAACACAGACAATTAAACAGAATGGAGAGGTAAAGATACAACAGCAGAAAGATAACATGTCAACAATAAACCAATATATAACAGTTATAACCATTAATGTAAATGGCCTCAATTCACCAATTAAAAGAAACAGACTGGCAGAATGGATCAAGAAACAACGTCCAACCATATGCTGTCTACAAGAAACCCAACTAACCCAAAAAGAAAAACATAGACTGAGAGTCAAAGGATGAAAAACAATACTTCATGCAACAGGAACTCAAAAAAAATCAGGGATAGCTATTCTGTTTGCAGACCATGTGAACTTCAAACCAAGAATGATCCAAAGAGAAAAAGAAGGTCACTACATGCTAGTTAGGGGAAAACTTCAAGAGGAAGAG
Source organism: Hydrochoerus hydrochaeris (assembly GCA_004027455.1). Classification (NCBI taxonomy): domain Eukaryota; kingdom Metazoa; phylum Chordata; class Mammalia; order Rodentia; family Hydrochaeridae; genus Hydrochoerus; species Hydrochoerus hydrochaeris. Next base: position 237,900 of record PVLA01002444.1, read on the forward strand.
ATAACAATCTTAAATATATATGCACCAAATTCCAGAGCACCCAGCTACACAAAGCAAGTATTAACAGAAATGAAAAACAAAATAAGCAATAACACAATTATAATGGGAGACCTTAACATGCCATTGACACAAAGGGATAGATCAACTAGAGAGAAAATCAGCAAAGAAATAACAGAACAAATCACACCTGTGAACAAATGGACTTGATAGATGTATACAGAGTGTTCCGTCCAACAACATCAGAATATACATTCTTCTCAGCAGCACATGGGACAGTCTCTAAAATAGACCATATACTAGCCCACAGAATATATTCAAGTAAATGCAAAAGAATTGAAATTATCCCATGCATGTTATCAGGTCATAGCACCATGAAACTAGAAATTAATGATAAAAGTAACTGCCAAAACCACTCAAACACATGGAAATTGAATAATATACTCTTGACCAATCAGTGGGTCACAGAGGAAATTAAAGAAGAAATTAAACAATATCTACAAGCAAACCAAAATACAAATACAACTTACTATAATCTGTGGGATGCAATGAAAACAGTACTTAGACGAAAATTTACTGCACTGAGTTCCCACATTAGGAAAACAGAATGAACACAAATAAACAATCTGATACTACACATCAATTGTCTAGAAAAAGAAGAGCAAGCCAAGCCCAAAGCCAAAAGAAAGGAGGACATTATAAAGATTAGAGCAGAAATTAATGCAATAGAGACTAAGAAAACAATACAAAGAATCAATGGGTCAAAGAGTTGGTTCTTTGAAAGAATAAATAAAGTTGATAAGCCCCTAGCCAACCTTATTTTAAAAAAGGAAAGAAAAGACTCAAATTCATGTAATATAGAATGAAAAAGGTGAAATCACTACCGACTCTGTGGAAATACAGATCATCAACAACTATTTTGAAAACCTCTACTCTCATAGGTTTAATAACACAGAAGAAATGGACAGATTCCTAGAAACATATGAATCACCAAAGCTGGATTAAGAAGATGTAAAACAGCTGAATAACCCAATTTCTATTAATTAAATTGAAAATGTAATTAAGCCCTTACTAACAAAGAAGAGCCCAGGCTCAGACGGATTCACTGTGGAATTCTATAAGAAATACAAAGACTTGATGCCAACACTCCTCAAACTCTTCAGTGAAATTGAAAGGGAAGTAATTCTCCCTAAGTCATTCCTGGAAGCAAATATTACTCTAGTACCAAAAGCTGAGAAAGACCCAACTAAAAAAGAGAACTACAGGCCAATCTCCCTAATGAACATAGATGCAAAAATTCTCAACATAATATTGTCAAACAGGATTCAGCAAATCATCAAGAAGATTATACACCATGAGCAAGTGGAATTCATCCCAGGCATGCAGGGATGGTTCAACATATGCAAATAAATAAATGTAATCCACCATATCAATAGAGCCAAAAATAAGAATCACATGATCATTTCTATAGATGTAGAAAAAGTTTTGATAAGATCCAACACCCATTCATGATAAGACCCTTACAGAGAATTGGAATAGATGGTCTTCTCAATATGATAAAGGCCATCTATGACAAACCAAAAGCCAGTATCATATTAAATGGCCGAAAACTAAAAGCCTTTGTCTTAAAATCAGGCACAAGACAAGGATGTCCCTTATCATCGCTCCTATTCAACATAGTACTGGAAATACTAGCCAGAGTAATTAGACAAGAGAGAGAAATAAAAGGAGTAAAGAAAGGAAAAGAGGAAGTTAAATTATCATTATTTGCAGATGACATGATTCTCTGCATAAAAGACCCCCAAAATTCTGATGAAAGACTCCTAGATATAATAAATAAATTCAGCAATGTAGCTGGATACAAAGTCAATACTCAAAAATCAATAGCATTCTTATACACTAACAACAAAATCACCAAGAGAGAAATCAGAGAAGCCACACCCTTCACACTAGCATCCAAAAAATGAAATACTTAGGAATTAATCTAATGAAAGAAGCAAAAGATCTATTCAGGTAAAATTATAGTACCCTGAAAAAAGAAATTGAGAGGACCTCAGAAAATGGAAAGACATCCCTTGTTCATGGATAGGAAGAATACATATTGTGAAAATGTCCAATCTCCAAAAATTGTTATACACATTCAATACAATCCCAATGAAAATACCACTAACATACCTCATAGATCTAGAGAAATCACTCCTAAAATTCATCTGGAACCAGAAGAGACCTAGAATAGCAAAGGCAATTCTAAGCACCAAAGCCAAGCCAGGAGGCATCACAACCCTGACTTGAAGTTATACTACAAAGCTACTGTAATAAAATTAACATGGTACTGGAATAAAAACAGACCTGAAGATCAATAGAATAGACTAGAAGATACAACTACAAACACACTCAACCACCTTATTTTTGATAAAGGGGCCAAACATTCACTGGAAGAACGATAGTCTCTTTAATAAATGGTGCTGGAAAAACTGGCTATCCATATGCCAAAAACTAAAACTAGATCCTTGCCTATCACCATGTAATAAACTAAAATCTAAATTGGTCAAATATCTAGATATTAAAACAGAAACACTAAATTTGTTGGAAGGCAAAGTAGGTAAAAATCTTGAAGACTTAGGGGTAGGTAGAGAATTCATGAACAAGAACCAAACTGCAAGGGAAATACTTCCCAGAATCAATAACTGGGATCACATCTTATTAAACAGTTTCTGCATGTCAAAAGAAATCTCCAGCAGAGTGAAAAGAAAACCCGCAAACTGGGAAAAAAATCTTAGTCAACTATCCCTCAGACAAAGGACTTCTGTCTAGAACTTATAAAGAATTTCAAAAAATCAGACCCCCAAAATTCAAAGTCCCAATCTAAAAATGGGCATCTGAGATGAACACACAGTTCTCAGATGAAGAAATATGAATGGCAAATAAATACATGAAAAAATGTTCATCATCATGGGTCATTAGAGAAATGCAAGTTAAAACCACACTGAGATCCCATCTCACTCCAGAAAGAATGGCCAGGATCAACAAAACTACCAAGAAAAAATGCTGGAGAGGCTGTGAGGAAAAAGGAACTCTTCTGCACTGTTAGTGGGAGTGTAGACTGGTGCAACCACTGTGGAGGTCAATCTGGAGATTCCTCAAAAAGCTGGGATTGGAAGTCCCATTTGACCCAGCTATTCCACTTCTAGGCATATTCCCAGAAGAACTGAAAACATCTTACCACAGTGATATATGCGCACCCATGTTTATAGCTGCACAATTTGTAATAGCCAGATCTTGGAAACAACCTAAGTGCCCATCAACTGAGGAATGCATAAATAAATTGTGGTACTTTTATACAATGGAGTACTACTCAGCTATAAAGAATGATCACATTGAGATATTTATAAATAAATGGATGCAACTTGAGTCCATACTCACAAGTGAAATAAATCAAACTCACATGTATAAAAATACCATATATTCTCCCTAGTGTAAGAAATTGTAAGAGTACATAAGGTTTTATGATAATCATGGTTCCCCATTATATTGCTTTGAAGTCTTATAATGTTTTCATTCATTGGTTGGAATGGTTTTATTCTGTTTTGTTTGATCTTATTATGTGTGATGGTATGAACAGCTACTTTAAAGAAAACAAGACAATATGGCAGCCATCGCTGATTTAATATCATCTTGTTTTGAAATCCTACCATGCTTTTGTTTTTCTATTACCATTGGTTCTATCACATTGTGTCTTACTGGATTTTAATGTGTATTATAGTATAAACAAATTTTTATGAAAAATGAGATATTATAGTAGCCATTGTTTATCTTCTGTTATTTGTTCAAGATGCCCTATAATACTTTCATTCTCTTGAATGATTTTATTCTATTTTGTTATGTTTGATATTATTGTGTGTGAAGCTATGCTCAACTATTTCAAAGAAAGAGACATTATGATAGCTACTGTTAATATCACGTTGTTTTGTTGTGAAGTGCTGTATTGCTTACATTGTTCTGATCTGCTTTGTTCTGTCCTCTTTTGTTTTATTCTCTGTAAAATAAAAAATAAAATAAAATGTTGGAGAAGATAAGAAATAAATGGGATCATTGTTTTCGATAAGGTTTTTAAATGATGTATTCCCTTTAGAAAAACAATTTGACAGTTCTTCAAAAAGTTCAATATTGTTATATGACCTACCTTTTCTACTCTCAAATATCCAAAAGAACTGAAATCAGAAATTCAAATGTTTAGACCAGTTTATTATCATAATTGTTCATGATTGCCAAAATATAGAAATAATTTAAATGCCCATCAACTGATTAATAAATTAAAAGGCAAAGTATAGCCAATGCAGTGGAATATTATGCAGTCATAAAAAGAAATGAAGAATTAATTTATAGATGAACTTAGAAAGATTATGCTAAGTGAAAGAAACTAGTCACAAAATGTTACATAACGTATAACCTCCTTATGTAGCATGTCCAGAATAGGTAAGTCTGTAGCAGCAGAAATCAGATGAAAAGGAAAGAAGGGATTTTTTTAAATCTTCAAAAGGAAAAAACAAAGTAAAAAGATCAGTGAATCAATTGATATGCTAATACACTATTCCCTCCATTAAGCAAGAAAATCGATGAGTTGAAGTAACATGTCAATACAGTGAGAAAAAGCAGAAGGATTTGTAATTCTGCAGGGGCAGGAAATGTACGTTAGTCATAAGGATTTGTTCATCATCCAAGGCTGACACAGTGGCAAACAAAGACAATATATTTGGTACACATTTGTCACATGAACAAGTTCAGCCAATTTGGCTACAAAACCAGCAAAAAGCATTGCTGTTGTTTTCTTTGGGGCAATTTATTCATTTAGGCCCCTGATCAGCAACACGATGGTTTACTTGTTTTTCTTCTGCTCAAGTTCTGTTATAATCCTTCTTGTACATATTTCCTGGTATATGAGTGACTGACCTTTCATGGTATACCTAGGAAGCCAAGTGCTAAGTCTTAGAGTATATTCCAAAAGGATATTCTAAGGCATGCAACCTCAATAAAGTACAAGAAATTTTCCAGCTATAGAAAAGAGGTAACAACAACACCAAAAATGTTCTCTGTTCTTTACAAAGCCCTCCTCACCCTTGCCTTTCTAATCCTTCTGTTCTTTACTTCTTTTATTATAGTCACAGAATGTAAAGGCTACCTCTAGTCCAGCCAACTTAACAAAGAAAAATTTCAGAGAGGAAACGCTTCCTATTATTTACTCCTTCTTTTCCCTCTTTCTTTCAATGTCCAGAAGACAGGAAAAGTGACAAAGAATGGTCATGCTGCCGAGATGACAATTACTTAAGTCATTTTTCAGCTGACTGTCTGCCAGGATAAAGAAAATGACTTGTATCTTGGCCCCACCTAAAATTGCAGACCCACTTCAGGGAGAAGAAACTATGGATTTTGTGTCACAGTTAGGCGATAACATTTTATTTAGGACACTGAAAGAAACAATGACTATAATTTAGTGTACTGAGTAACAGATGTCAGAGATTCAAGTCCCACCTCCATAATTTTAGGTCTGGGTAATCCTGTAAAACCTTCCTAATACTCAGCTTCCTCATCTATTTATTTCCTTATCAGTTGCCTTTCTAATCACCAGAGTTGGTGAGAGAATTAGCAATCAAATAGACATCAAACATATTTCTATTTTAAACTCCTAAGTACCTGACTCAGTGTATAGTGGCTGCTCAAAAAAATGCTCATGGTGTGAATTATTTATGATTGAAATGCTGAAATTTAGACTGTATTGTGCACACAAAATTATTAACATTAACATATAAAAGAAACATCCTATTCTGTATTCACAAATGAACCTCAAAACCACTTAGCCATTTGCATTAAAACTTTCTAGACACAAAGTAAAAAATTTCTAAGATCCCAGCTTAATCTTGAGAACAAAAACTAAAATTGGTATTTTGTGATTAAATCACTGTAATGAAGGGTTTGAATATAATTTCAAAGCTCAAAATCAGGCTGCTATTAAACAGAGATCCCCATTCTAGGTGGTTAATTGCTTCCAAGAAGCTGGGAGTTCTCTCCTTCTTTTCACTCTCACTTTTATAACATGGTCGCCTGGGCCAAAAAAGCAAGTGTGAAGCTAGTACACACCATGTTTTCCATCACTGCAGCCTTGAAGGACATTGAGAAGGTAACACCCACAGTCATGAGTCTGACTTCTTTCTGCAAGATGAGAGAGTCAAAGCAGTGCCTCTTCTGCCTCTATGCACACTGAGGAGATCTGGATTCAGTGACCTGGGCTGACTCCTCCGTGGGCTCATTGTCCCTCATTTTGTCTACTACTTTCTCTTCTCCTGCTCTAAGTCACCTGAAAAATCTGCACTTGAGTTCTAATCAAGATTTCAGCAAGAATACTCATCATGAGTAGCCTATCTTCCAGAAGTCAGAAGTCAACACAGTGCATAAAACTCTATTTTATGAACATTCTGAACCTTACCATTATTATCAATAACTTCATTATTACTAATTGTTCTTAAATTGTACAGAAAAGTCAGAATATACAAGAATCATGGGGAAAAGATAAAGTTCAGTACATACAAAAAGCAAATATTTCCATTCAAATGGAGGAAAGTTCTTGTTTTCTTATGTTGAAAGCCTTAATACATAATTTCATTTCTTCTTTCATAGTAGGTTACAAGCATTATTATTTTTGTTTGACAGGAAGAAATCAGACTTAGAGGTATTAATTTGTTAGGGTAACACTGTGATAACGAACAACATTAAAAGTAAATCTCAAATTTCTATGTTTCAAAATCCATTATTTCCCCTACAATTTTCTGACTCATAGATAAATGGGACTGACTTAGTATGAAAATGCAGCCAACCTTAAGATATTTTTATCTTTGTATTGTGTATTGTACACATATATGGGCCAGGGACTTAGCTCAGCAGCAAGGCACCTGCCTGGCAAGTATGCAGTCCTGAGTTTGATTCCCAGTACCAAAACAAAACAAAAAAAGCCATTTGAAGACTGCAGAGGAAGAGAACAAGAAATCACCAAAAAGAAGCCCTCCCTGAGAATCAGTGTCATGAGCAAACCACTGAGGGGGCAGCCAGACACTCGCCATGTCCTGTGAGTCAACACCATTTGCAGACTGTGGGGGAGGAGAACAAGAAGTCACCAAGAAGCCAAGCCCTCCCTGCTAATCGGCATCATGCTTGGGCTGCTGGGGGGAGAACCAGGTGCCAGACTCTTCAGGTGCACAGGCTGGGAGACAAGAAGTGGCAACCACCCACACTCACACTCAGCCCCGCCATAAGCGACCAGCTGATCTGAAGAAACACAGACTGCAGTGATAGCTGCTGAGGTAAAATATAATTTAATGCTTGTAGTGTTCAGTGTTTCACTGACTTCACAAGTCTAGGGCCAGTGATCTGATTATCCATTCAGAGGATAGTGGTACATAGCGTGATATCTATGGGAATCTCCTTCTGAAGGTGGTAGCCATTGTTAATTCACTATTATCTTGTTTTGAAGTCCTGTATCACTTTCATTGTTTCACTGGATTGAGTTTTATTCTGTTTTGTGTTGTTTTATTTTATCTGATGGTATTTCAAAAATAGCAAGCTATATTATGGTAGCCATTTTGGATTTACCATTATCTTGTTGTGAAGTCCTTTATTGCATTCATTGTTTTTATTGGTTCTATTGTGTTCTCTTTTGTTTGACTTTTACTATATCTGAAGGTATCTACAACTATTTTGAAGACAACAAGAAGCATTATGGTAACCATTGTTGATTTCTTATTGTTATGAAGTCCTGTGTCACTTTCTTTTGATTGGCTTTATTCTGTTTTATTTTGCTTGGTTTTATTCTCTTTAAAATAAAAAATTTTTAAATATATATACATGTACATGTATAAATGAATCATATTTTCAAAGAGGTAGCATTCTTTTAAAAATTAGTCACAGTCTAACTACAATATTTTTTAGGACATTTAAAATGTCATTGTCTATGATAGCACATGATATTCCAATTGAAATAAGTATGCTTTTATATACTAACTCAAAGTGAGCACCCTTAGCTAAGCTTAAAAATGACTGACTTGATTTTAACATGCCCCAACATCAAAACAGCTCTTCTTGATTTTATAATTGCCAATCAAATAATATAGTCTATGATTTCTGAAAAATGGCTCAGCTCAGAACCCATTTTGTACTTATAGGTGGAAGTGGACAATTAGTCTCTCTCTCTCAAACTATTCACCTCTAAATTCAATAAAATAATGTGAACAGTATAGGGTGCAGTAAGGACTAAGTAAAATTAAGCATACAGAGTGCTTAACTTGTAATATGGCAGCAGCAGGACAAAGTGAATTGTAGCTCTTTCAAATTTCCAAATAGTGAAAACACAGGAAAATGAAGAGGTTTAATAGCTTGTTTCTCTCTTTTTAAAACAAGTTATAGTTTCCAGGGGTTTATTCACTAGGATTTGATAACCCCCGCTGGATGCACTTCCCTGGACACCGATGCTCAGGCACACACTGCTCCGCAGAGGATGCCTGTCTACTGGAGTGCTGCCTTCACACATGCATGCCAGCCCTTGATAGAATTTTCAAAGCTGTTTTTTGCTTAGATAACACAATTCTGACTCACAGCTGTGACACACCTAGAAGAGAGTTGTCTGTGGCTATTTTTTTCTCAGTTAATTTAACAGGCATAAGGACTCCAGCCACCTGAGACAGCTGGCTAGTTTACAACCAGATTCCCCATGGAATTCGACTACGGGGGCGGGGGGGCACATTTCTTTCATGGGGTTGGTGGATTTTTTTTTTTTGCCTTATTTTCTGAAATGTGGCTTAAAACCTCTTTTTAAGTAAAAAGCACTTGAATAATGGGGCTACTGGGCTTAAGGACAGCTCCAAGTTGAGGGTCCCTGCACTCCTGCTGATATAGTTAGGGAGCTGTCAGTTCCTACTGTGTGACTCTTAATGTTCTCAAGTCCCATGAATACATCAATTAGTTTACAAGCAGCTTTGTTCTAAGTACTTTCCAGTGAAGCCAAATCCTCCCTAACTAGGAAAAGACAGAGAATACCTACCTGTTCAGAAGCCACTTAAAAATTGTATTTTTATTGAAGTTTTTACACAAATAATAATTTAAAACAGTTAAGAGTTGAGAAATAGCATTAAAAACCTCTATGAAAGTATCAATGAACTAGGGTAATTATTGCTGTGGTTTGGACATGGACTGAGTATGTCCTAAAGGTTTGTACACTGGAAGCTTCATCCCCAGTGTGACATTATGGGGAGATGATGTGCATTCTTTAAGAGTTGGGGGCTGGTGAAAAGGTGACCAGGTCATCAGGAGCACTACACTGGGAAGGAATGGATGCTGGTCATGCAGAGTAAGTTCATTCCCACACGAGGACATTGCTATAAAAGAACAAGATGTCCCACCTACTCTCAGCTTCCTGCCTCGCGGTGTGTGTCTCACACACACTCCTGTCATCACGCCATCTGCCACATAACCCCTACTGGAGACTACACCTCAAACACGGCTGCCTGAACCTCAGATTTCAATCTGAGGTTACATAAACTTTTTTTTCTTTGTAAAGTACCCACTCTCAGTTATTCTGATATGCAGTGGGAATTGAAATAATATATTTATATTATATTTAAAATATCTAATTATTATATAGTTATAATAATAATAAACTTTATTAATTTTGCTTCATCCATGTTCTGTAATGTTTTCTTTTAGAGAAAATTTCATACATCAAGTCATTTCTCTGATAAATCTACCTTATGTATCTCTATATCTTTTTAAAAATTTATTGACATTATGAAACAGCCAACAAAACTTGTAGTAACTCTTTGACATCTTCTACTATGTAATTCATGGTCAAGTTCCCTTATTAGTCTTGAAGGATCCTATTGCACTGGATTTGTTTGAACAGGGTTCCAATGGGATCCACACATTGGATTTGGTTAATAAATTTGTTGTCATCACTCTTCTTCTGCATAACAACCATGCTTGTATTTAGTGACTTAAAAATAGAACAATTAATTTCCTCTACATTGTATATATCAACACTTGGGCCTGAGGTGAGATGAGCAGTTCTGCTGCTGCTCTTATCTGGGATCTGATAGTAGTCAGATCCCAGATCTGACATTAGTAGACATGAGAGAGTACAGTACAGAGTAATCGTATTACATGCCCAGTGAGTGATTCTTACTCAGACCTAAAGGAAGATGGCCTGAGCTCCATCACGAAAAAGCCACAAGCTTCCAAGGGTACAAGAACAAATTCTATAAGCGATCCTTAATTGCAAATCCCAAATTAGCCATATTCTGTTTGTCATAAGTTGCAAAACGAATCCAAATTGAATGAGTAGAACAAAAAAAAACACTTCAGAAGAAAATCTCTTCCCTCAAAATGATAATTTTTGCAAATTACCTAGCATATTTACTTTAATCTTTGTTCTCCAGAAGTATTTACCCTTCAGCTTTTTAACACTGATTTATAAACAAATATAATTATTTATCTCAAGTAATTTTTTTACTTTCCCAATATCTTTTAGGTTGATCAACTATCTCCCATATTTCCTGTAAGCCTGGTGGTTAGATATAGAGACCTGGTAAGATATTGGTGTCAGGCCAGGGATTTAGCTCAGTAGCTTAGGCACCTGTCTGGCAAGTGTGAGTTCATGAGTTCTATCCCTGGTACCAAAAAAAAAAAAAAAAGCTATATATATATAATATATATATATTATATATATATAGCTTTATATATAATATATGTGTGTGTGTGTGTGTGTGTCAATTTTTAGGTAACACAGGCAATACTGAACACTTCATTTTATGAAAGAAAAGCCAAATAATGATTTCTGCTTTCCAATTTAAGTGCTTCCAAAATTGATCAGTAAACCGGTGTTGGCAGACTGATTCTTCCTTACATAAACCTCCATCAAATTTTATTCTAATGGATTTTCATTTAATTGCCTAAATCCATTAATTAATTAAGAATTGCAAAAGGCTGAGTTATATTAGCAAGATGGCAATATAGAAGCACTCCCTGATTACATTTTCCCACAGCAACAATATTTTGACAGCAAATACAAAGTACTTTTCTGGGAGCTTTTGGATTGAGATAGGATTGCAACCCTACGAGGCCTGTTTTGCAAAGCTAAGTCCATGTTCAACAGGCTCACTAACTGAGGTTCTGGCTACAAACCCAGAAAGAGCCCACCATCCTGTGAGACTGCTTACAATTTGGCCCTGGTTCTTTCTATTAGCAGCAGCACCACCCAAGGAAACCCAAAGAAGTCCCACTCACTCATGCGTTGAGGAACAGACTGTTATGGTTTGTGTCAAGATGTACCCCAAAGCTTCATGCAGTCATAGTGGGTTTTTTTGTTTGTTTTTTTGTTTTGTTTTGTTTTTTGAGAGGTGGATGAAACTAAAATGTGTGATCAATTCATAGTATAATGCTGGGATTGAGAGTACTGGGATTAAGGGTGGGTGATTGCAGGATGAATCCACTGGTTGGATTGGTACCACCCTAATCCTGATGGACTGGATACAACATAAGGGACAGCAGGCGCACACCCATCTGGTTTTTCTGTCTTCCACCACCATGAACCATTACCCCCTGCCAGGCACCATCCTGCCTTGGAACCAGTCAATTATGGCCTAAAACTATGAGCTAAACAAACCTGTTTCCCTTTAACATTGAGTGTCAGACATTTTGTCTCAGTAATGAGAGAAAAGTAACTAACACACAGACAAACCTGATCCCAGCTGTGGATGCTGTAATGGACTGGGATATGTTCCTCATCAATTGTTTCATGGAAGTAACCATGTCTATTCAGTCACATGGCAGAGACTCTGAAGGAGGCTCACAGACATGACTGAACTGAAGATCTTGAAGCAACACTAACTCAGCTCCTAACCCTCTCAGCTGTAGTCCAGGGAACAGCTCTGTCCATCCAGGCATCCAGCAAAAGACCAACCTGTCTATGTCCCCAAAGGTAGACCAACACCCCACTTATACTCCTGGAAGCAGATCTATGAACCTCAGTCCAGTTGTAGATTATAAAAGGGCCCTGTAACTCTGTTCTAGCCCCTCTAATTCAAGGCAAGTCCTGACAAGGGATCATTCAGTGAACTGGTGGAAACTTCCCTAAGGATTTGATGGGAGATGCATCCATTGGTACATAATAACAATCCCACTGTGTTCAACCCCAAGTCTGAAATAGACCTTGATCCCAGAGGCAGTCTTGCTGGTCAAAAACCTAGAGATGGTGTTGTTCACTCAGTGAGTAAATGGGAATTACACTTGCCCTAATTACTTACAAGGCCCACTTTGTACTCTACTGTGCATCCAGCAGCACCCATGTAATCCTACTCTAGCTCACTTAAATTTGATCCAACAGGCCACACATCAGTCCAGGAACCATAGATCTTTCTCAAATGGGAATGGAAATCAAGAGATGGGGGGAGGGCGAAAAGAGAGGAAAAGAGAATTTTAAAAAAGAATTAACATATTATGTATATGTGCCAGCTCCATATAATGAATATAATCATTATGCACTGCAAACATTAGAAATAGAATAAAATCAAAAGCAAAAAATTTTCACCTGACAAAATCAAAATGCAAAGACACTAAAAGTATTTTTTTACTTCAAACTTCAGACACCAATATCAACCTGCATGGATCACAAATAGTCACCCTGACATTTTAAGAGGAAACTAAAACAGCTTAAGTAACCAATTTCAAATAAATGAAGATCTGAATATTTGAATACTGCATAGCAAAGCTTCTAAAACAGTCATTAAGGATAAGCAGAAAGGAATGCAAAAGAGTACAATGAAATGATTTCAGAAAAATAATATATGAACAAAATGAGAAATTTAAAAAAGAAATAAAAACCATAAAGAATTGACCATAATTCTTGGAGCTAATGAATATAAAGATAGAAACAAAAAATAAAAAACTTCATCATCAGGCTTGATCTTGCAGAAGAAATAAAACATGAAAAATTTGAAAAATAGGTCAGTTAAAATTATCCAGTTATGGGACCAAGAAAAAAAATGTAGAGTAAAGAAAACATACAAAAATCTATGGGACTCTGTCAGGTGAAATGAATTATACATTATGTATATCTCAGAAGAGAGAGAAAATAACAGATATATACTTAAATAAATAATGGATAATGTTAGGGATATGAATATATAGATACAAGAAGCTCAAAGTTTTCAAGGAAAATCAGCTCAAAGACTATACCAGACACACTGCAATCAAATTACAAGAAGTCAGAAGCAAAGACAGAAATTTTTAAAGAATAAAGAAAAAAATCATACTTCACATGCAAGGAAAACTCCATGTAAAGCTATTCCTAAATTTCTCTGTAGAGATTTTGCATGTCAGAAGGGCTTGTGATGATATATTGAAAGACTGGAAGAAAAATAAAGAAAACTGTCAACTAAAACTACAAATGCATGGCAAAGCTATTCTTCAGAAACAAAAGTAAAGATATTCTTAGACTGAAAGAAAAACTACTGAAGGATTGTATCATTATTATATCTGCCTTAAAAGAACTACAAAAGAGAGTTCTTCAAGTTAAAGTACAAGGACATTAATAACAAGAAATCATATGAAATTATAAAAGGTATTGGTGAAATAACATATCAATAGTGTAACACTGGAGTATGGACATTCTTAACATTAATATGGAAGATCAAATGAAAAATATTTTTTTAAAAAAACACAATAATAGAGTTATTTTTCTGTCATCATGACAAATACTTGAGATAAAATAACTCATTAAAAAAGAAGAAATATTTACTTTGGCTCATAGTTTTAGAGGTGCTAGTCCATGGACAGTTGGCCCTATTATTTTGGAGCCTGTAACAAGGTAAAACATTAAAAATAGGAACATGTGGCAGCAGGAAGCAGAAATAGAGAGAAGAAGGGGCTGGAGTCCCAACATTCCCTTAAGGGCACATTCCCAGTGACCTAACTTCTTTCCACAAGGTCCATTCTCCAACAGTCTCCACCACCTCCTAATCGCACCACAGGCTGGCCACCAAACCCTTTGATGTGTGGCTTTTGTGGGAAATTCAAGTTCCAAACCATAGAATAATTTCTGAATGTATACAGAATATAAAAACATGTGAAATATGACATAACCCAAATATGAGGTGAAGACCATAAACATAGACTTTGTATGTAATCAAAATAAACTGTTATCAACCTAGACTGTTGTCATTTAAAAAACCTTACTTAAAAGTCTTGGTAACAAAAGCAAAAGCAGAATCCTAGAGTAGGTGAACAGAAAAATAATGAGAAAAAAAAAATCAAAGCTTACCACTACAAAAAGTTAGCAAGTTACCAATGAAGAGTGTAAAAGGGGGAGAAAATAACAAAAATATCTATTAAACAGAACACAATTAAGAAAATGGCAATAGTGAGTCCTCCATTAATGATTACTTTAAATAAAAATTAAATAAATCCCACAATTAGAAATTTTAAATAAAAATAAATCCACTACACTAAATTTTAGTTAGGTAAAAGATTAAATAGTTGCACTGTAAAGATATAAATTGACCACTAGAAAAGCATAAATTCCTAGAAACACAATCTACCAAGACTAAATCATAATGAAATAGAAAATCTGAATAGATTGATAATGACTAAGGAGATGACGCAGTTTAAAATAATTCCTACAGAGTAAAGACAAGGACCAGATTTCTTCATAGTTTTATTTACAAAATCTTTAGAGAGGAATTAATAACAATTCTTAAACACTTTAAAATCTGGAGGAGGGAACACTTCCAAGCTCATTCAAAGGACTAAATTACCATCATAATGAAGCCAAACAAGGATATTATAAGAAAACAAAATTGTAGTCAACATGCCTGAAGAACACAGATGCAAAATTCTCAACCAACTACTAAAGATACTACCAAATAAGTAAATTTGGTACTATCTTTAAAAGATCATTCTCCAGAAAGTGACAACATGTACAAGTCAATAAATGTGATATACTTTATTAAAAAAATATAAATAACAATCACATAGTCATCTAAATAGATGCAGAAAAGCATTCAACTATATTTAATATCCATTTAGAATAAAGTCTTTCAACAAATATGGTAAAGAGAGAATGTACCTCAATGCAAATATGGTAAAGAGAGAATGTACCTCAATACAATAAAGACCATATATGATAAGGCCATAGTTAATATCACAATCAAGGGTAAAAACCTGACAGTTTCACCTCTAAGATCAGAAATAAGACAAGGATGCCAGTTTTTACCACTTTAACTCCACCTCTTACTAGAAATCCTGGCCAGAGCAATTTGACAAGATGAAGGAATAAAAATCATTTAAATTTGAAAGGAAGAAGTTAAATTTTGTATTTTCATAAGCTTTTACATATACACAATTCTAAATTCTCCACCTAGGGAGGGGCTAAAGATGGCTGATCAGTGTGCAACAAAATACAGAGACTCCCAGGAGAAACAACTCATGTGCCAGAGTAAAACATCCTGGAGAGATCCAGACAGAGGGAGATGGATCCTCTTGACACAGGAAGAAATTAAAACTTAAAAAAGCTGGTCAAACACAGTCTTGGGGCTACAACTGGAGCAGCTAAAATTACCAGACAAGGCATTTTCACTGTGACCCGCCAAGTTTGTGCCAGCCTGAATTCACAAATTTGTGCCAGCTGGCAGAGCCACCCAAACTCGTTCTCACCACCACTCACAGAAAGCACAGCCACGCTGAAGTCGGGGGTTGGCGAGTAGAGTAATAAAAGAAATACTAAGCATCTCTCAGGAAGACATAGATGGAAGAAGGGAAGAACACCAAAAAATGAGAGAAACATTCGATAAAGAATATAAAGAAAATATAGAATACATGAAGCAGATTCAAAGAGACTACCAGGAAATTAAAAACTATTGAAAGCTGGCAAAACTCCTTAAAAGAAATTAAGGATAGACTATCAAAACTTGAACACAAGTTTGCAATGTGGGATCATGAAAGGAAAGATCTCTTAAAAATAACAAGGAAACAGGCAGAAACAATACAAAGGCTAGAAGATGACAAGAGAATCTATAATTTAAGAATAAGAAACATGAATGAAGAAGCAGGAATGCAAACAGGTGAATTAAAAAGACTATTCACAGAAATAAAGGAAAACTTCCCAAGCATGGGAAAAGAAAATGACATTCAGTTATGTGAGGCATACAGAACTCAGCCACCTACAACCAAAACAGAGCTACACCCAGACATATAATAATCAAGATACCAGAAATTAAATATAAAAACATAATATTAAAAGCTGTCAGAGAAAAGAAACAGATTACCTATAAAGGTAGGCCCATCATAATCATGGCTGACTTCTCAACACAGACCATCAGATCAACAAGAGTTTGGAGTGAAGTCTTCCAAGCCCTGAAAGAAAATAACCTCCAGCCCAGATTGATGTACCCTGCAAAACTATCACTAGAAATTAATGGAGAAACAAGATGCTTCCATGACAAAGAGGAACTGGGGGAATTTGTGACCACCAATCCAACCCTACAGAGAATACTGAAGGACATTCTAGAGAGAGAGAAAAAATACCAGGATTTTAGGAACAGTGGCAGAAAGGCCTCATTGAGCAGGGTAGTCAGTAGAATGAAGGAGAAAAGTAGATAAACAAAGACAGAACAATAGCATAGCAAAAATGAGGCATAGAAGGATGGCTAGAATCTCTAACATAGGTGGCCTTGATACACTATATTGTTAATAGTACACCAGGATTTAAAACCCACATTACTCACACCACTCTGCTTAGATGTATTATATTCTGTTTCAGTCATGCTACCTGTACTAGATTTGAGGGCACAGACAGTAATCCTGAAAATAACAGGATATAGTATGGTAAGTATCCTTAATTTCCTATTAACTTAATCTAAAGCTCTGTATAACCTACACTGTTTTACCATGACTGATGGTAATTGAATCTGTTTTATTAGATCACTGTTTTGTATTGATAAATTTTATTCAAAGCTGTTATGATTGATAGTATCAAGTCTGAGAGTATAGGCAACTGCACTGAAGATGACAAGATTCTCTAATAATGATCCATTCTAGTTTGATCATTACATGCCTTTGAAGTTTTATACTGTCTACAATGTTTTATTTTTACTAATATTGTTATGTACTGCTATATTCAATTATACTGCTATATTCAATTATGCTTGATGATATAGACAATTCTATTGATGATAATAAGATACAACACAGTAATCATTATAGATCACCTTATACTGTGGTTTTACATGGCTTTTTGCTTTCATATTTTTATAGGAATTTGTTTTGTTTTGTCTTGCTATGTTTTGTTTTTCCCTCTAATACAGAAAGGATAGAAATACATGTAGAGACTCATGCATGCGTGGCTGTTTACACTCTCACTGTTTGAATATCTACTTTGTATGCTTTAATTTTGTAACCTGAACAACTATTTCTAAGACAACTATTTCTAAGACGACAATATGTAATTTATCAACCAGTGATTTCTTACCGTTTATCTTTTTTTCAAAATTCTGTATTATCTCTACCCTTTACATGTTTTTCCTCTTTAAATAGAAATAAATAAATTCTCCACCAAAAACATTTGATTACTATAATCAAACCTAATGATACTGCATAATACAAAATCAACATACAAAACTCAGTTTGTATTTCTATACATTAACAACATATGTTCTAAAAAAGAAGTTAAGAGAATAATTGTATTTGTAGTACCATCAAAAAAATACATAGGAATAAATTTAACCAAGTGGGATAAATATCTGTACTCTGAAATTTATAAACCCTCAGTGAAAGAAAGTAAAGATGATACAAACAAGTAGAAAAAGATTATGTTTATGGAACAGATAGGCCAGTATTCTTAAAATATTACTCTATTCAAAGTGAACTAAAGATCCAGTGTAAACTCTATCAAAATTACAATGGTACTTTTACAGAAAAAGAAACATCAATCCTAAAATTTGTATGGTACCAAAAAAATGTCCCAAAGCTAGATCAACCTTGGAAAAAGGAAAAACTCAAAGACATAATACTTCTTGATTTCAAATTATTTTATAAACCAATCAACAGTAAGGTGCTGATATAAAAATAGACAAAGGAATAGAATATAGAATCCAAAAATAAGCCCACATTGATATGGTCAACCATTGTTTTGACAAAAGTGGTCCAAAATATACACTGGAGAGAGGATATTTGTCTTGAATAAACTATGCTAGAAAAATAGTTGTTACATGAAAAGTATGAAATTGTACCCTCGACTTAACACTACATAGAAATATCAACTCAATATTGAATGAACACTTCAATTTAAGACCTGAATCCGTAAAATACCTAAAAGAAAATATAAGAGAAAAGCACCTTGGCATTAGTCTTTTCAATAATTTTCTTTTTGCAGAGTTAGGAAACCAAACTAACAAATAGCAAAAACAAAAATAAAGATATCTATATTTAGTTTATTGGAATCAATTAAAAATCTTCAAGTTAAATGAACTAATTCATAAAATGAAAGGGTATTCACTTACAGAATAGAAAATATATTGCCCATCATATATCTTTTCTGGAGTTTATACCAAAAGTATACAGTAAACTCATACAATTCAACAGTTTAAAAAAACTGATTAAAAACTGGATGAAGGACCTCAATAGACATTTTTCCAAGAAGACATGTAAATGAATAATAGATATGTGAAAAGGTACACAGCATCACTAATCATTACATCCATGTAGATTAAATCCACAATTACCACGTCACACCTGTTTGAAAGATAAAGAGTTGGTAAGAATGCAGAGTAAACAGTCATGAGAAAAACATATGCAGACACCTAAATATTTAAAACAACACTATCATACACTGCAGTACCCTACTTCTGGGGATGTAACCCAAGGAATTGAAATTAATGTCATGAAGTAGTACCACATTCTCCTGTTCACTGCAGCATTATTCACAGTAGCTAATGAATAGAAACAATTTAAATATTCATCAGTAGATGAAAGGATAAGAAAACTTTCTACACAAGTCTTATGTTTATTATTCACAAGAAAAGGAAAGGACACAGAGTTGTGACTTCTGGGTTTTGGTTACAACCTTCAAATCTTATTAGTTGGAAACTGAGTCCCCTAATGCATTAGTATTAATTGGTGGGGCCTTTGGGAGATCATTAGGTAGTGATGACTGACCCTCAAGACTCCCCTAATTTTCTTCATTTCTACTGTAGTCAGGGGTTGTGAGGAGAACAATTACAATCAGGACACAGGATTTATACTATTTTATGAAGGTCACCTAGACTTAAACACAAAAAAAGTGCAGGAAATCTGTCCATAACACTAAAGACCCAGAATATTCAGCTGAGGACCTGGATCCCACAGCAGTGCCCTGCATAAATCCAACTGAAGACCTAAAACCCATGACAATGCCTCACACAAGTCCAACTGGAGGCCTAGAGCCCAGGACAAGGACGTACACCAGTCTGTTGTACAGTAAGGCCCAAAGGTCAGTGGTGGAAGCCAGAAAGTCCATGCCAGCAGGATGAAGGAGCTGTGCCAGCAGGTTAAGGGTTCTACTCTGGAGCCAAGAAGTCATGCTCAGAATGAGGACCAGGGCTGCCCTGAACAGTACCACAGCCATCCTCAGTGACAAGGAGATCCCAGGGCTCCCCTGACAATGAGAACAGCCGAGTACATGCCAGGAAACCAGCATGACAAACTTCTCCTGGAGATTGAACAGCACACATATTCCCCTCTGGGGCCAGGAAGTGATACTCAATGTAAGGAGCAGAGATGCCCCAAATTGAACCACAGCCACTCTCACCAACAAGGTCCCAAGTTCTTCTGATTATAATGGCTGAGCTCACACTGGGGAAGCTAGTCATGACAAGCTCCTCCAGGAGAACCAATGGCTTGAAACAGCAACACTTAGGAGAACCCACAACACCTAGTTCTTCTTCTCTGCATCTCTATTTATGCTGGCAACTTTCCTCACGTGGGCCATCTATGCTCAGCACCATGCTGATTTAATTCAGCTGGTGTTAAGTTGACCACCAATTTTTAATCCATAATAATTTATCTTTTGATGAATATATAAGCCCCTTCCAATATTTAACTATTACAAGTTGTTATTAATAAATGTGGACATGTGTATATCACAGTAATATATTTTTACTTTCAGGAAGATATCTAGAATTGCTAGATTGTATAGAATTTCTATTTCAGTTTTTGAAAAAAATCTCCAAAAATTGTAATATTTACACATGATAAAATATTATTCTGCCATAAACAAGGATAAATTTGAATCATTTGTAAGAAAAATTATGCACTTTGAAATGGTAATATCAAGTGCAATAAATCAGACACAAAAGTTTAAATATCACATGGTTTCTCTTATGCAAGAAATTCAAAGTATAAAGGAATCAAAGGCCAAAATAAAAGATAGATAATAGGAAATAAGAAGATAGATCTTTTTCAAAAGAAAAGGAGATGTAATGGAAGAGGAGGAATGAAAGTAGTAGTGGATTTTTTTAAAAAATTATGATGTGTTGTGTACATGTACCAACTCCCCATGGTGAGTGTAATCATTATAAACTGAAAAAATGTAGTAGTAGAAATAAAAATTAGAAAAGGATTGTATTAAAGTTCTTACTATGGAATTCATTTTGTTATTGAAAGAGTCCATTTGTTAAAAAAAATGAATTTGGCTTTCTCTTGCTTTCTGGCGCTCTCTTCTTCTTTTGCCTTTTGACATAAGAACTTAATCCTCACCATAAACCACACCTTTGATCTTAGACAGTTCAGCCTCCAAAACTCTAAGAATAAATATTTGTCTTTCACAAAATGCCTAATTCATGATATTTTGTTGTAAACACTAAATGGGCAAAAGCACTGCCATTTGCGGTATCAGGGATCAAAACATTGTTCAAATATCCAAAGTAAAGTAAGCCAGGCAAATAAAGACAAACTCTATGATCTTATCTGCATGTACAATTCAAGAGTCAAATTCATAGACGCAGAAGGTAGAATGGTGGTTGCCAAGAGGTAGAACTTGAGAGGGAATGGGAAAATGTCAAAAATACAAGCTTTTGTTTATAATATTATTCAAGATGGAAGAGCTAATGTCAATGACTATAGTTAACAATACTGTATTGAATCTCTAAAATTTGCTTGAAGAGTATATCTCAAGTGTTCTCATCACTAAACACATGCAAGGTGATAGACATGTGGATAGCCCGATTGAAGTTATTGTATAATTAACAATATTTACAACGTATCAAGTCATTACACAATATATCTTAAATATGTGTGATTTTTATTTATCAATAAGACTTCAAAAATAACTAAAAACAGAATGGTTACAGGCTGATTTTTCACACTATCATTGTTTCTGCAAGTACTAGCAAGCATTCTTCCCTCATTAAATCTCCTTCATAAATTACACTATTAATTTATAAAATAGATTTTGTATAGGAAAGCCAAAATAATTTGTGTGAATGTGTTGGGAGGAGTACTTGGAATTGAACCCAGAGCATATTCACTGAAATACATTCACAGTCTTTAAAATTTTGAATCAGGTTCTCACTATATTGCAGGCTACATTCCAACATGAGATTCTCTTGCCTCAGCCTCTCAGGAGTGCTGGAGTTACAGGCATGTAAATGTTTATTTTATCTTAATAACAAAATTTAAAAGTAATGCTTTGGTACTCTAAGATGACCAAGGCAATATTTTTTGGAATAGTTTTTAAGTATTATTAGGAACTCATGTATTTTTATATATGTGATTGGTATACATCCACTATAATCATTATTTATTTGGGGGATCAGGTTTTTCCATCATGACCCACTAGGAAATCTCTGAAATTTCTACTTGGTTTATTTTAAATTATCTTATTAGTCTTCAATAGCTCATACTTCTATATTATGATAAAATGCTAAGGTTCATTGTATACACTCAGTCTCCCCAGCCCAGAATCAAACGTGTCTGTGGGTGTTGGTTCCCTTCGGTGGGAAACAAAGCTTAGACACTACAACCTGCACCCTAGGAGTGTCCATTACCACTTGGTTGTCACTGATTCTAGACCTTTATAGAATCCTTGATAGATTAGTGTGCAAATTAAGAAATAGATAAAATAATCATTATATTGTAAGATAGTTTGGATTCAAATTTTTAATAGTTTTAATTTTACTTATCTTTCCTTGCATCTCTGCTCTTATACTAAAAATATCTTGATTCTTTGCAATATTGACATAATTATATATTACTATAAGAGCAGAAAGTTTAATGTTCAGGCCCATTTGCAAAACAGAAGAGAAACTTGTTCTAACTCAAATTCTTATGAATGTTCCTGCAAGTCTAATTTAAAAGAGCCAAAACCTTTAAATCAACGTGGAACATGAAAAAAGTGGAACCAATCTTCAGTAGAGAGCCCCCTCTACAGAGGGAGGAATTTATACTGGAAACTGGCAGCTGCGTTAGCCTCATGCTTGAGGACAAGCTATTCTGCACAAAGTACATCTCTGAAGCCAAGGAGAGATAACTAAAGGGCTGTGCCCTTGGGAGTTCAGGTAAGTTTTGAGTGCAGTTCCCTCCAGACCAACCCCTATGCTCAAAGCAAGACATGATTCTGTATCAAAGAGGAATGCCATCTGGACTTCCCTCACATTACCTAGTGTTCACCTGCAGGTTTGTCTAGTACCACACCAGTGTGCTGAGCCACCACTGCACTAAATGGCAGTGTTTGTTCTAGAGCTAGGCAGTGTGAGGGTCGCTGAGGCCTGGGTGAGGGCCCTGGCCCTTTGGGCATCCCTCCTTCACTGCTCAGCTAAATGTGAAATGGCCTGAGGGTAAGATACAAGTTCATATTCATGGGTCATATGGAAATCACCAAATGTAATGCTTTTCTGCTGTCAATAGGAGTCATTCTCCAACTCTTCCAAAACCTGTGATAGACTGGTAAGCTCAGTGACTTGGTGTCTAGTGAACAGGATACTTTATGCACATTTTATGTCACTTATGCTCCATTATTTGCATTTTACAGTCACTTATTGAGTATTTATTTTATGACAGGACCTCATAGTGTGTAAATGTGAAGAAATATGATCTTTCCTCCTCAAAAATCAGTCTATTTTTTCAATAAGCAGAACATTGATACTGGATTTTATTTATTTTTTACTTTACAAAACAGTCACTTCATGCTATTTGATTTAGAACATATAAGAGCCAATATAGGTAAGTAATCACAGCCCTGTAGTTTGCTGGAGTAACACTGAGTCCATATCATATGCCAGAAGTCTGTACAAATCATTTCACCTAATGTGCACAAAAATCAGCAGAAGCAGACATTAGGATGATTCCCATTTGAAGTGAACAAACTGGGGTTTAGGAGTGTCAAATCCAGAGCTCTCTCTGGCTCCAAATCATTTGACCTCTCTGAGCCTTAGTCTTATTCCTTATAAAATTAGAGGAGCAAGGATCCAATTCCTTCCTCCACAGTTTTGCAGTCAGGTTAGATATTTATGATTGGAAACAATGCCAATTTAACTACACATCCAAATTTTCAAAAATCTTTAGGTAATTAACAAAAATACTCTTTAGGAAAGTTAATACTGCATTTGTGGGGAAAAATCATGTATATCACATTACACACATATTGACAAATCCTA
The DNA here is from genome assembly GCA_004027455.1 of Hydrochoerus hydrochaeris. Classification (NCBI taxonomy): domain Eukaryota; kingdom Metazoa; phylum Chordata; class Mammalia; order Rodentia; family Hydrochaeridae; genus Hydrochoerus; species Hydrochoerus hydrochaeris. The sequence goes on from PVLA01002444.1 coordinate 261,617, forward strand.
ATGTTGTTTTTAGTTGCAAGATTGCTAACAATAGCAAGTGAGTTAAGCAATAGAGAATTCATTTCTGAGAGTTCATTCATGGAGAATATTGATACCTAAATTGGTCAGTCTTCATGTGAGGTACTGTCATCTTGTCATTTGTGAGAAAGAATACACAAAGAAAACCTAGGATACTATTTCTAAACAATTAATTGGATAATTATTGAGGTTCAAAGGATTTGTTAAGTACATTGGAAGAAATTCAAGAGAATTAGGCTATGAGGATATAGCACAGGATGTAGGAGTTTTAAATTATTATTATTTGTACCATTTTGTGTACATCATTTGAATGAATAGGGTCTATTTGAAAGCCACAGATTGAGTCTTTGACTTTGTTTCAAAGATCAGATATGGCAGACATAGTGACATCTCAATTTCCTAAAGAATATAATATAGTCACTTAACTTTGAACACAAACATCAAAATTGTTTGATTTCTATATGTATGCAAAACATTTTTAATGAATGGTTTTATGTCTGTGATATGAGAAAGACACTGCATTATACATGTATATGCAGCCCAGGCTCTGGAAAAATAGGTATCTTATTCGTGAGAAGACAATGAAAGAACAAAAATATGTCTGACATACTCTCAGCCCATCTTAGATATAGATTCCCCAAAATTGCTATGTGAAATATTTGTTTGAGGATCCACAGTCATAGAAGAAAGATTATGATTCAGTGAAAAACTAATTGATTGCTTGGTACTTGGTCAATTATTCTTTCATTGGCCCTTAAATCAAGCCCTTAAAGTGGGTGATCCACATAAAAGCTGAGGCACTGGTGTTATAAAGCACCTACAGTGTATGATGCCTCTGGGCTCCTGCAATGAGATGGAAAAGTGATATGATCAGAGATGAGTCTTAGATTTTAGTCTTTTCCCTTTAGAGATTATTTGGTATATTAATGTCATTTCAATTCATTACTTGAAAAAGATACTGCAAATATATGGAGGGAAACCTCCAGGTTGCCGGTGTGAGAACAAGAGAACAAGGAATTCCTTTTGGATTAACATGAGAGTCGGGATATAAGCACTTCTCTCCCCAGTAAGGTCTCCAAATTTAGTCCTTAAATACCTAAGTGAATCATTTAGTAAGAGATTCCATTGCTTTCTTTTGAAGCTACATTCTTGTGTTTTGGGATCCAGTTTTAAAGAGTTTTAAAAATTTTGTTCAAGTTCACACTACCCACATAAGCTTCAGAATCAGGTCTCTGTGCTATACCTTGTGAAAGACACACAAAAGATTAAAGTTATCAGTGACACAATGTGAGACCAATTTCCATCATTATGATTCCTGCTGTTTTTGCAAAGAGTCCTGTCAAGGGACCAGCAGCCAATCACAGGCACAGACTACCTGAATAAGACCAAAAATCAATGAAAGAAATGGAATTGCATTTACTTTCATCATTTCATGGACAGGTCACAGTCTGGAAAAAAAGATGAGTGACTCACTTATCTGTCAGTATCTGTAAAAGTCTGTAATTTCTACTTTCCAAGGTGGTGGAGAGATTTAACTAATGTGTGCCAAAGCAAGTGGAAAACATTGAGTCAGTGTGTGAACAAGGGGCCAGTTCCAAAGAGAGATTCATCCCCCTTATACAAGCAAAATCACAGAGAAATACTAAGATCTGAGGATTGTTTGGAAGATATGGATTCAGAACTCACCTCCAGCACTACCCTTCATCCCAATCACTAAATATATTTCAACCATAAATTTACTTGACCAAGATATAGCATTTATTCGATCTTTCAAAAATTATGGAAAAATGCTGACATTAACTCTGAAGATTCTTTTTTCTAAAACTCTCAGTCCAGACCCAATTTTTACTGTCTCCAGGTCTGCCAGCACTCGATGTTTCTTTATTATGGGATATTCCATAAACAGGTTTCAAATGATTTGGAGCAATTTAAAGAGTTTTAAAAACTTTGTTCAAGTTCACACTGCCAATAAGCAGCAGAGCCAGAATGCAGACCTAGAGATGGCCGCCTCCTCAGGGGTGCCTTTGCAGTCATGACAAACAAAACCTTTTTATGTATTGTTTGATCCTCCAAGGTGAGAAAGCGAGGAAAGGAGAGAAAATGGAGAAAGAAAAAAAGATACCTTTATTGCAGGCACAAGAGGGCAGCCCAAGAGATGCAATTACCCTCTGAAGGAAGCGAAGTAAACTGTGCTTTCACTTGGTTTTGACAGGAGGTGGAGTTGAAGGGGTGGGCAGAATGACACCTTGACAGCTGACTGGGGTAGGATTAGCATGCATGAAAAGCAGGAGGTTCACTTTTCCTATTTGCAAGAAGAACGTGGAAGTTGGTGCTAAAGGAAGGTGCTGTCCAGCGCGATGTTGACTCAGAAGAACACACATGGGGCAACCCATCATGTATAGGTTTTTGTTTTGTTTTGTTTTGGAAAAAGGGCCCTCTTGGAGCCTATAGGCCTTTAAGTATATTTTCACTGAAGAATGAGTAAACAATCAGCTCTGATTACCAAAGATATCCAAAGTACATTCAAGACTCACAAGCAGCAATCACATTTACCTCAGGATTGCCTCAGGGAGAACCTTGATACATCCTACCAAGGACATTGTTGAACAAGAATCTCCAGAATCTGCTAGCCTCTTCTTGGTTTTGCATCAAAAGATGAAAGCAGTTGTGGGCTAGCTTCCCTCTGACTTAATGTTTTCCTGAACTGAGCACAGCTCAACAGAAAGAGTTCATGGCCTTAAGTAACTGACTCTGCTCAATGTCTTAGTTACTTTTCTCTCCTCGCTGAGACAAAATAACCAATGCCCAAAGTTAAAGGAGGAGAGGTTTATTTAGCTGACAGTTTGTAGAGGTTTCATTCCATAATCCGAGGACTCCTAGGAAGGCTGGCACATAGCAGAGGGTTTCATGGTGGTGGAAGACAGTAAAAACAGTAAAAGACATTAATAGCATCTTCTTGCCCCTTTTATGTTATTCAGACTGCTGGGATTACAGCCATGCCAAACCAATCAGTGGACTGATTTACTAATCACACACCCTTAACCCAGTATCACATACTCTAGATTTAGCCACCTCTGAAAAAGACCCATGACCACATGAGGCCTTTGGAGAACATCTAGACACAATCCATTATACTCAATATGGACCTCAACATGCTTGGTTGAAAAATGAACTAAGAGTAATGATCTCAATCTCAGAAGACTTCAAGAAATGGATATTTATCTTACCCATTAGTGTGTGTGGCTACAAAGCACTATTTTACATATTAACATAGAAAGAAATGTCAATACAGATTACTTAGAATAATGGAAAGGATTTTTAGAAATGGACACAGTAAACCATGATAGAAAGGGATATTTGTGTATGCAGAGATAAAAGAGAAGGACATTTGGTGGCAATAGATTAAGGAGAAAAAAAATGCTGCCTCTCTTTTCAATTTTGGATGATATTTTCCATGGGATTGTAGTTTTAGATGTTTGTGACTCTTAAAACCACAAGCAGCATAAAAAACATGGTTTTCCTCAGCTGTCATCTTTGATCTGGTTATTTATAAAACACAAGTCTTAACAGCAGATAACAATTGCTTACGATGGTATTAGTTGTTCAACAGACAATTTTAAAAGTAAAATTATAGAGTGGATGTATTTATTGAGAGTGAAATCACTGTGTGAAACTTTGCAAACAAAATAGATGATCATTATTATTCATTTCTCACATATAAAATTTATGAATAATCAAATGGAAAAGTGTGTTTACTTTAAGCTGTAAATGACTGAAAAAATAAAAGAAATCAAAAACAGTATGTATCAACAGTCCCGTCAATGAACAGAATCATTTAATAACATGCTCACTTTTCAGAAACTTGAGAAATATGAGCATAACCCATATTAAAAGATTTCTCTTTGTGACATTTTTATTGCTATTTTAATGAATTTTCATAAACTTAATGACTAATAAAATAAAAACTAATAAATACCACATATTCATCATTTTACACAAGATCAGAAACCTGAAACTGGCTCAGTTTGTAGCTTTTGACTTATGTCCTTCTTCCCTCAAATTCAGAAATGATGGATTGAGTCTTTCTCTTATTGAGTCATTTTCACTGTTGCTATTCTTTCCTCTACTCTTAAGAACCCTGCTGATTATGTTGGACTCATTCAGATAATCCAGAATAGTCTCTCTCAAGGTCCTCAATTTAATCACATCTGCAACATGTTCTGCCCTATAAAGTAATATATTTAGAGGTTTCAGGAATTAGTATATAAAAAAACTCTGGGGGGCCCATTAATTTGACTACTATACATCAGTTTAAATCTGTATGTAGTGGTTAAGAATATATACTCTGTGCCAGTGAACAAGTTTAGCCCCTTTGTTAAATATAAGGTGGCTGAGTGTCTTTGTAGTTATGTCTGCATCTTTTATATCTTCTAATCTGTTCCATTGATCCTCAGGTCTGGTTTTTTGCCAGTACCATGTTGATTTTATCACTGTAGCTTTGTAGTGTAATTTCAAGTCAAAGATTTGGATGCCTCCAGCCTTGCCTTTGATACCCAGGATTGCCTTTGCTATTCTAGGTCTCTTCAGTTTCCAAATGAATTTTAGGAATGTTTTCTCTAGATCTGTAAGATTTGTCAATGGTATTTTGATCAGGATTGCATTAAATCTGTATAACAGTTTTGGGAATATGGCCATTTTTATAATGTTGGTTCTTCCTATCCAAGAGCAAGGGATATCTTTCCATTTTCTGATACCATCTTCAAACTTTTTTTTTTATACTGGGCTTTGAACTCACGACCTCACACTTGCCAGGCAGGTGCTTGTGCCATTGAGCTAAATTCCCAGCCCTTCAATCTCCTTTTTTAGAGTACCATAGTTTTCAACATATAGGTCTTTTACATCTTTTGTTAGATTGATTCTTAAGTATTTCATTTTTTTGGATGCTACTGTGAAAGGTGTTATTTCCATAATTTCTCTCTCAGTGAGTTTGCTGTTTGTGTACAGAAATGTTATTGATTTTTGATTATTGACTTTGTATCCATCTGATCAATTTACTTGTTAACTCTAGTAATATTTTGATGGAGTTTTTGGGGTCTTCTACTATAGTATCATGTCATCTGCAAATAGTGATGATTTATCATCTTCCTTTCCTATCCTTATTCCTTTTATTCTCTCTCTTGTCTAATTGTTCTGGCTAATGTTGCCAGAATTATATTGAATAGAAGTTGTGACAGTGGACATCCTTGTCTTGTTCCTGATTTTAGAGTGAAAGATTTCTAGAAGAAAGATACCCTTTTTAATAAATGGTGCTGGAAAAATTGATGCCCCTCCTGCTAAAGACTGAAACTAGACCCATGTCAATCACTATGCACTAAACTAAAGTCAAAATGGATCAGAGATCTAAATATTAAAATAGAAACACTAAATCTACTGGAAGACAAGGTAGGTACAAATCTTGAAGACATAGGTGTAGGCAAAGTGTTCATGAACAAAACACAAACTGCATGGGAAGTATTTCCAAGAATCAACAAATGGGATCTCATCTTATTAAAAATTTTTTGTACTTCAAAATAAATCACCAACAGAGTGAAAAGAAGACCCAAAGAATGGGAAACAATTTTAGCCAGATGTCCCTCAGACAAAAGACTTACATCTAGAATGTATAAAGAATTGAAAAACACCAGGACCCCCAAATTCAATCCAAAAATTGGCATCTGAGATGAACATGCACTTCTCAAATGAAGATATACAAATGGCAAACAAATACAAGAAGAAATGTCCACCATCGCTGGTTATTTGAGAAATGCAAATTAAAACCACATTAAGATTCCATCTCAGAAGCCGTGAGGTGAGCCTCATGCTTTTGGGTGGTTGTTGCTGTTGTTTGGCCTTTCAGGCCTCTGGCATGCCCTGGAAGGAAGAGTGTTCGTCAGAGGGTCCAGGAAGGCACATCAAGATTCCATTATAAGTGAGCAGCTTTTCATCATGTGGAATGATTAAGATAGAATTTGTTATCCTGTGTTTTATGCTTGATGTTTAAGGTGCATAAGATGCCCCAGAGCTTCAAGGTGAATGCATGAAATGACAATGATTAAATGAGATCCAACTGAAAAAGTAGAAGCTAAAAGAATCCAAACCAGTCTTTGGGATGGAAGCCAACTTGACTTACCTGTCAGGATGGAAAGCTGGGGACCAGAGCTTTTGCTGTCACTGCCCAGAGAGAATCATGGGTCCTGTGTGAGGTGCCTTACAAATGATTTTTTCCAACTTCCACATTATGCATATGAGAAGGCTGAGTTGAATCTGGAATGCAGAACACTGAACTGTTGGTTTGAACTTCTTGTCAACCTTTGCCAGTGTCTTGATCAGGTTCAGACCAGAGAGACAGGAACAATGAATAGTTATTATAAGCCATGACATTATAGAGTGTTTTCCTGGTTTTGGAGGACATCTACATGAGGTACTTTACTAACTCTCCAAACAACACAAACAAGCACATCATCTGTATTATAAGTATTCTCATTTTAGATGGAGACACTAACACGCCCAGCTTGGGATGAAGTTAACAAGCTACCACAGCAAACCCACTGAGCACTAATCTGTTCCAGGCTCTGTGGTAGATGACGGTGGCAGAAGTTCAATTCTCTGCAGGGCCAGTGATGAACAATGAGATCTTGAGTCAAGTCAGGAACTTGGCTGAGCTTCTTCTCTGCTTTGGTACAAGTGAGGATAAAGCCACTTTCAACCTCAGAGCATGAGTATCAAGACTGTAGCTGGACTGTGGTGACTCCTTGCCCATATTTACAATTCCTACTGTCTGAGAATTTGCCCCAGAATTTAGCAGAAAACTGACAGATACAAGACTTGAAACTGGATTGCAAGATGGCTGACTGAGTGGCTGCATGATAAGAGAGCCTCTCTGAGGAAAAAAAAAAATTCAGACGCTGGAATCTGGCAACTTAGAGAAAGCCAGACAAAAGGAGAGGAATTCTCATGACCCAGGAAGAAACTGAGGAAAAAGAAAAAGAAAAAGAAAAAAGAAAGAAGAAAAAGAAGCATGGACAGAGGGCTGGAGCTGGGCAAGCCCCAATCGCTGTACCAGCGCATCTTAAAGTCAGGTGACTCACGATTGAGCTGAGATCGTGGCCCTGCCAAGAGCGGGGGTGGTGAGCTCCAGACCCTCGGCTGGAGGAGGCGCTGACATGGGGAGTGGAAACAGCCAGTCGAGCTGCACGAACTTTTGTGAGTGATGGGAACTGGATTTCCCAAACCGGGAGGATTGGTCGGGCGACATTTTGGAGTTGGGCAGGGCCTGCTTGAATCAAACCTGAGGCAGAGTCAGCTGATGACTCCTAGTCCAAAGCAGATTGGCGGGATCTGCTCGGGCAGGGCCACGCCCCTGGTTGAAACCCAATAGCCAGGGACGAGGCTTTTCTGAGACAGTGGTATCCCCAGGGAACACGCAAACTTGTTGAAGCATAACCTGATTGACTGGTGTAGGGGGAGGAGCCAGCTCTCAGTGTGCAACTCGCAGATCCGTAGCAGACTGGGGGGCGGTACTTCCCTAGCAAGTGCCTGCAGAAAAACTGTAAGCAATAGGAAAGGCCCAGAGACCTCCACCACCCACCTGTCTGAAGGGGGCCACAAACATGACAAGACAGAGAAAGAGCAAAAGGTCCCCACCTGTGGAACCAGGGAGAGTCCAACAGAGGTAAATGCAGAGGAGGTTGAGAGCAGCAAACCTGTAATGTCAGAGACAGCCTCATTGGAAATAAAGAAATACCTCTGTGACCTCATCGTCAAATTTAAATCTGAAATTCTAACTCAGGTGAAGCAAGATATAAGAAGGTTAATAAAAGAAGCCCTGGGTAATCCCCAAATAGACACAAATGAAAGAATAGAGGAACCCAGAGAAAGGAGAGAAGCCTTTGATGAAGAATATAAACAAAACCTAGAATATATGAAACAGATCCAAAGAGAATATCAGGAAATTAAAAACTCCATTGAAACCTGGCAAAACCTTTTAACAGAAACTAAAGACAAACTTTCAAAACTTGAAGATAGATTTCCAAAGTATGAT